>CAUYUJ010010779.1:0-22500 GCA_963575745.1 Prorocentrum cordatum
CACGCGCACGCGCACACGCGCACGCGCACGCGCACGCGCACGCACACGCACACGCACACACACACACACACACACACGCACACGCACACGCACACGCACACGCACACGCACACGCGTGTGCACCGGTGAACCGGAGGAAGGGAGGGACCCGGTGCTTCGCAAGAGCGATTAAGCGTTATCTAAGAATGGCCATTCGGCCGGAGTGAATCTAAATCAACCTGGGATTCAGCCGCCGGATTCGGCCGTACCAGACGGAATCGAGCCCGGTGGAGCAACACTGTGCCGGATTAGGCGAGCTTTTTTCTTGGGGGGCGGAGCGGACGGCGATACTATACACGACTCATGTGCGTCGCAAGGCTGTCCTGCGAACGTGGCCGAAACTCCGGCCGAGGATTCAAACAAAAACGAGTTCGGGTCACACCACGATTCAGTTGCTGCTTACCGTAGGCTCCTTTTGTTTGCGTCTGTCTGTCCATTAGGCGAGCTTTTGACCACCCATGAGCCAGCGCCGATGCTGGACTCAACCTCTCAGGACCCAGACATCGGTCCGCTTCAATTTTTTCGATGCGTCGGCCCCGGAGGCCCCGACCACTTCTCGGGGGGCCGACTTTTCGCCCTGAATAGTTAATTTTTCGACGCCCCCGAGGCCCGGCGAGGGCCTCCGGAGGCCCCAAACTGAGGGAATCCCGCCGCTCCAATTTTTTCTTGTTGGGGCGTCGGATCTCTAAGAAAGTGCACCCTGCCTCCCCCCACCCCCCCTGGCCGCCCCCGCCCCAGGGGGCCGTCGCGAGGCCGCTGCACTGCCCCCCGGGGCCCGCCGGGGCCAGCGGGACCGCGGGCGCCGAGCCTTCCGCAGCAACTCACGGGAGGATCCCGCGTCACCTTGCCGGCTCTGGTGAAGCGACGCTGACCGACGCTGACCGATACTAATCGACGCTAACCGACGCTTCCGTAGCCCTTGGCCCGTCGGCCAAATAAGCACAGGTCACCCATCCTGCTAATCGATACTAGGCGGCGCCAGTCGGGGCTAAATCAACGCCAATCTGCGCTAGATCATCGCTTTTTCGTCGATTGCCATAAACGCTAGCGCACGCGAGTTCACCCTGAAGGCAAACGTACGAAGACAAGCAAGGCTCCCACGAACTGCTGCCGAACAAGCCCGCCGAGCGCGACGACAGGCAAGGTCCCGATGAATTGCTACCGAACAAGCCCGCCGGCCAGGAGGAGGACCAAGACAATGTCATTATCCGTAGATGAGACAGTAGATGTAGCAGGGTATATGATAGAAGTACGACGTACTGTTGTCTCACACTACAGTAGCCGAAGTACTGACTAGGCACATCTACAGCGCGCCGCTTGAGCCACAACGGCGGCGGATAGCTCGCTATGCTCGCCTTCAACCTCCGTCCAAAGCCAAGGGGCCCCAAACAAGGCCCCAAGAGGGCCCCAAGACGGCCCAAGGCTCAGACGCCCAAGATGGCTGCCAAGACGGCCCAGAAGCAACACCAGAGGACCCCAAGGCGGCTCCGAGAGGCCCCCAAGACGGAATCCGACGGCGTCAGACCGGCCAGGAACGCCCTTACCTCTACACGCCCCCAAGGGCTTCCATGAAGCTTCCGACAGGCCCCCAAGAGGCCGCAGGAGGCTCCCAGAAGACCAAAAGAGTGACCCAAGAGGCTCCCAAGAGGCCTCCTCCTCCTTTTTCCTCACTCTCCTCCTCTTCTTCTTTCTCCCGCACGTGTTCACCGAAGGATTTCCTCAACGACTGGGATCACATATTCTCCGATAGTTTGGCCAAGCTATGGCCGCAACGTTCGGCAACATAGGCGCTTCCAAAGGCAGGGGTCGGCGGTGATTCGCCGTGCATGGTGAACGCTGAAGAATGCACGAGAACAGCGCCCATGCACCGTACCATGACTGGGCTCCCTTCAGGCCTACCTCCGCCGCGGTACAGTTTGGGCGTTGACCTGAGGAACCCTAAATAAGGAACGGGGCCCCTTTCTCCCATAAGTTGAACTTCGACTTCCCGTGGAAAACCTCAGGAAAACAGAAGGCAAACTGTAGAACAATCAAGGAACACCGAGCCCCTCCCCAACGAAAAGGGCTCCTTCTTCAGGGCCCCGACTGTACGGTCCAGCGTGCTTCGCCTCTGAGGGCCGACAAGAACTGTGCACCGCGCCATTCTTGGATCGAGGATCGACGACGCCTCGGGAGACGCCAGCGCAGGACAGTGCACACACAAGTCGCCCGCGGAGTACGAAGGACGGGGCGCGTCTAGCCACGGCGGGTCTCTCCCACGAACAGGCTCCCCGACCTGGACCTGAGGAGCGGACCGGACACTGGAGCCCCCTCCTGAATCCTCCCCCTCCTCCTCCTCCTCCTCCTCCTCCTCCTCCTCCTCCTCCTCCTCCTCCTCCTCCTCCTCTCCTCCTCCTCCTCCTCCTCCTCCTCCTCCTCCTCCTCCTCCTCCTCCTCCTCATCCGCTGTGGCGTCTTGACTGCAGCTCGTCGCAGCGACCGACGTCTGCTCGCCCCGATCGGCGGGGTCCGCAGCCTTGGCCTCCGGCCCCCTCCACGAGAAGGCAGCGGGCAGCAGGGCGAAGAGCTGCTCGTAGAGCTCCCGGTCCAGCGGCCTGCCGCGGAGGACCGAGGGCCGCCGTGGCGACCCGCAGGGGGGGCAGACGAGCCGAAGGAGAGGAGAGAGAGAGAGAGAGGACGGGCGTCGCGCCCCCAATCGAACGAGTGAGCGTGCGCCCGCCCGCACGAAACGACAGCGAGACAACAGCGAGTGAGTTGGCCCGCGTCCTCCTCCTCCTCCTCCTCCTCCTCCTCATCCTCATCATCATCATCATCATCATCATCATCATCATCATCATCATCATCCTCATCATCCTCATCATCATCACATCATCATCATCATCATCATCATCATCATCATCCATCATCCTCATCCTCATCCTCATCTCATCCCCTCATCTCTCCTCATCCTCATCCTCATCCTCATCCTCATCCTCATCATCATCATCATCATCTCATCAGCATCATCATCATCATCATCATCATCATCATCATCATCATCATCATCATCATCATCATCGTCGGCCAGGAGGATCGGGAATCGAGGATCGGGGAGTATCGCCGATGAAAACCTTTGAACGTTTTCGGGCCTCTGGACTTTAGAGCACCCAGGAACCCTGGAGCCCCTGGAGACCTCTGGGCACCTCCAGGCACCTCCAGTCGGATCCCGACACACCCTCTCTCCTGCGCCTTCCCTCTCTCATCCTCCGCACCACGTTCTCCTCCTCCTCCTCCTCCTCCTCCTCCTCCTCGGCCATCCTGCTCGCTCCCCTCCCTTCCTGCATCCTCGCGCCCCCCTCCCCCCCCCCCTCGCTCCTCCCCCCTCGCCCTCCCTCCCCTCCCTCACGTGCTTACCCCCTCGCCCTCCCCCTCCTCCCTCTCCCTCCAGCCGCGTCGGGTCAGGCACGGGCGCGCCTGCACAGGCGTGCCCTCGCCTTCGGCGGCCGCCCGGGGCCATCCGCGTCGACCCGCCGAGGGGCGAGTCGCTCTGCGGCCCGCGGTCCACCGGCGCGGCGCGGCGGCAGCGCGCAGGGCGAGAGCGCAGCGCGCAGGGCGAGCGCGCAGAGCGCAGAGCGCTCAGCGCGGAGGCCGCGCCCCCGAGCGCCGCCCGGAGCCTGGCCGAGGGAGCCCTCCTGCTCGCGGTCGCTCCCACTGGGCGGGCCCAGGCAGGCCCCAGGGAGCACGCGGAGCGCGGGGTCTCGGATCGGAGGCGGTGGCCCCGGTCGGCTCCAGGGCCCCGCGTACCCAACTGGTCCAGGGCCCCCCTCACACCCCAGATCGAGAATCGAGAATTACGGTGGGAAAAGCACATGCAGGAGGAGCTGCGACTGCGACAGGATGGCATCGTGCGCACGGAAAGCGAACTACAGGAGAGACAGCACAGAATGCCACCACACGGCAACAGGAGCTGGTGAAGAAGGATCCGGAAGTGGTTTCAGTTGAGGCGCACGCGCCAACAACTTCGAGCACGGCTCCACGAGGAGGGAACAGCACTTCAGGAGCACCAGCGTCGGCGGATTGCCTTCGAGCACGGCTCCACGAGGAGGGAACAACACTTCAGGAGCACCAGCGTCGGCGGAGTGCCTCGTCGGTCCCGAGGCTCTCCAAAGCTGAGGCTCGCCGCCTGTGCGCGGCGAGGCAGATGCCCGGTGCCGGGGAGGAGGAGGAGGAGGAGGAGGAGGAGGAGGAGGAGGAGGAGAGGGAGGTGGAGCGTGCCAAAAGAGGAGGAGGAGGAGGAGGAGGAGGAGGAGAGGAGGAGGAGGAGGAGAGGAGGAGGAGGAGGGAGGAGGAGGGAGAGGAGGAGGAGGAGGAGAGGGAGGAGGAGAGGGAGGAGGAGAGGGAGGAGGGAGCCATCGGCGCAGGCCACGAGCCCGAGGCGCCCCCCCGCCGCGGTGGAGTGCGCCAGGGGCGGGCGGGCGGGCGGCGAGCTCGGAGCGGCCCGTGGAGGTCGCGAGCCAGGCCGCCCCACCCCGTGCCGCCGCTGGGTGTCAGCAGCAGAGCCGATCCTGAACGGTGTTTTTCGTTTATCAAGGGGCCCAAGGACACACAAATAAATACACACAAATAAAATGATTCCCCATCTTTTCCCATATGTTCTGGGTTTGCGTCTTCCCGCCCACTTCCCATAGTTTCCCATATTTTCTGTGGAATCGAGGCTTAATTGTGTCTGTGTGTTTTTTCCTCTCCTGAGTCTAAATGTTGTTTTCGTGTTCCTCGCTTTTGCCACGAATCCGCCTTTACCGCAAAACGAAGTCGAAACGAAAACGGCCCACGCAATGGCCGAAAACACCGTTTAGGTCCAGCCCTGGTCAGCAACAGAGGTGCCCCTGATCCTTTGGGAGGGGACCTGAGGCATGAGGCCCTGGAACAGCAGGGTCTGCCTTCTTTTTTGCAGATCCGAGGACCTAAGTCAGGCCACGGATTCATCGTGCTATCAGGGACAGGGATTGTCCGGGATTGTGTTAGGCTGAATGAAAGCCCACCGTTGCCGCAGGTGCCTCACGTGAGGCCGTCGTGGGTCCTCTGGGTCGTCCTCGGGGTGTATTGGGCCCGCCTTGAGGCAGATCCGACGTTGCAAAACAATGCAACATCGCATTACAAATCACGACCAGAGGCACGGACCCTGTCTGTTCCCAACACAGAGAGTGGGTCTACACCTCCTCCTCTCCTCTCCTCTCCTCCCCCGTCCTCCTCCTGCCTCCTCCTCCTCCTCCTCCTCCTCCTCCTCCTCCTCCTCCTCCTCCTCCTCCTCCTCCTCCTCCTCCTCCTCCTCCTCCTCCTCCTCCTCCTCCTCCTCCTCCTCCCTCTTGCTCATAAAGGAGCTGTGAAATGCGCAGCTGTCGCCATTTTCGTGGGCTCCTGGGAGGCCCAGCCGAGTCGAGTGGTACACGGACCCTGCCGAGACCTCGCCGCTCTCTGGGGGTCTCCGAACTGCACAACTGTCGCCATCTTCGCGGGCTCTAGTCTCCGGACTGCGCAACAGTCGCCACATTCCTGAACTCCTGGAACTCCAGCGAAGTGGGTGGTACACGGACCCCGTCGAGACCTCGCCTGCAGTCTGGGGGGCAGCGGGAGGGGAGTGACGAGTGGTAGACGGACCCCGCCGAGACCTCGCGGCTCCCTGGGGGGTTGCGAACTGCGCAACTGGCGCCACTTTCCTGGGCTCCTGGGAGGTCCCGTGGAGCGGGAGGATACGGGGATGCACTTGAGGCCTCGAGGCTCCCCGGGAGGCTGCGAAGTGCGCAACTGTCGCCGCTTTCGTGGGCTCCTGGGACACTGTGGGTATTTCAGCCATGTCGTTTAGAGTGAGCGGTCCTGTGTGGAGTCGCCACATGTTTCCATTGGGTGGGGTACATCACTGGATCATTTCTACATTTTTGAGCCGGACCGACCTGTGATGGTCCAGGATCCCACAACCTGGCGAACACGTCCAGCCCGAGAGGCTGATACCTCTACCCTTGGCTATCGTTCTCGTACGGCGCCGTGTCAACGGCCGCCTTTGCACATCGAACGACATGCAGCCTCGTCTCTAACAAAAGAGTTCAGTGACCGAAATCATGCCCCGACAATCCGCTCGAGTGTGACCGAAACCTGCGCCCGATGCTTTCCAAATGGGCCCGAGCGTGACCGAAGTTCTTGATTCGAATCCAATACGACCTTGAATGTCGGTCACACTACGTTTTTGTGTTGGTTGCAGCTACAGGCACGTTGTAAGTCGCATATCAATTCCAATCACACACCGCCGATTCCGTAAAGCCTGAACACACGTTGCCATCTCTTGGGGGCGCATCTGTTGCTTCCGCCGGCTTGCGCCGGCGCCAGCGGAACCGTCCAGATTTACGTCCGCCATCTTCCGCGAACCTTGCACCACCCTCCGCTGAGGAAGAGATGCCAACTTCTGGATCCCTCGAAGGCGAGGCACTTTCTGGAATGTCTCAAACCTTTTTCAGTCACATACCCTTTCGGCTGATGAAGACTGGTCGCCATGACGAATGTGCTGAAGTTCTGTTCGACTGAACCGGCGGCGGCCGACTCCTGCTTTGACTACGCCCTCCACATCTCGTGGCGCCCCTTCCCCATCCTTCCCCTCCTCCTCCAACCTCTGGGACCCGGGGGGGGACCTTCATTCATAACCCCCCCGTCCCACCCTGCCTCCTACCTCCTGTGCCTCTCCCGCCCCGGCCGCTGATTCTTTTTCCTGCGAGGAGGAGGGGGGGAAAGGGGGGGAGGAGGGAAGGGAGGAGGAGGAGGAGGCGGAGGAGGAGGAGGAGGAGCAAGAGGGAGGAGGAGGAGGAGCAGGAGGAGGAGGACGAGGACGAGGACGAGGACGAGAACGACGACGAGGAGACGAGAAGTCACCGATGCCGCCACAACCTGGACCTCTCCAAGGGTGCGCTCTGGCCCGGAGCTTGAGGGGAACCCAGCCATGGGCGACGAGGGCCTCCAGGACGAGCGGGCGGTCAGCAACTCTTCTCCTCCCCTGCCCCCCTCGGGAGCGGCCAAGAGGGGGGGGGTGTCCAAGAGGGGGGGCGCAAATCATGACCGGCGGCACGTGCGCGACCCAGCGGGGGGGCCAGGGACGTAATGAAGTAAGAAGAGGCGCCATGAAATCCGGGGAGATACCATGGCCCCCGCCATGATATCCACCCCCCCCTAGTCATCACCCCCCTCTTTTCCCCCCCCGACCCCCCCCCGGGTGCGACGACCAGTCGCGGAACTCGCCGCTTTTGACCAGCGCCTCCAGCGCCGCCAGGCCCTGCGACCGCTGCTCCTGGACGAGCGTGTCGTTCACCCTGCGGGGCACCACTGCGGCCGATAGCGGGGCGCCTCCCCCCCGCGGCCGCCGAGGAGCAGACGTCGCCTCATCCACAGCTTGGTGCGAGTAGGAGGTGCTCGTCCGACGTGCTCCTCTGTCATCCCCGAAGCGTGCCAGGAAATACATTCCAGACGCGCTCCGCCTGAACCTGATGAGAACCCAAGCTATGCATGAAACTGCAAAGTCACCGCGTCCGCCGAGCAACGTCGAACGTTTTCCGGTGTCCGAGTGCCCCCACGGCTCTTCGACTGCATCGCGTAGTTGACCAAGTAACCAGGTTACGTATTCCATTCACGCGGTGTCGCTCGAATAGCCGCCAACGCTTGCGGATTGTTTGAGCACGATTCGACACAGCCGCCAAAGGCTTGGCCAGCCCTGCCACAGTGTAGCTGACCACGACAAGATCCAACTGGATCTGTGGCGAAAAAGGGTGACAAAAACAATACATCCCGACAGGGGGCAGACGGCATCGGAAGCCATTCCAAATTACACATGTCTTCGCATGATCCAGGTGGCTCACCGTCTCCCTGCCCCTCTCCATGGTAAAGCCTCGGCGGGTGCGGCAGCTGTAGAGCAGTACAAGCCTGCGCTACAAGCTATCAGCGCCCACCTTCCCAGCGTTTCTGGTCGACGCGCGTCTGCAGAACCACCCGACGGTGCAACCTGGTCACCCCCAAACCTAACCATGAGGCCGTCTATGGCCACTTGCGGAGCTGGCCTGGCATGAACCGCGTACACGGCTTCCGTTTTTCCTTTGGCCTGGAGAGACAAGCGCGCAAACTCCCACCAAAATGGATCAAGTCCCGCGTCATTCCCGATAACAGTTGACCAAGGCCCGTCACCCTGTACAAGATTGGCAAACAACCCTTTCAAGCTTTGCAGCGCGTGGGGATTTGAAGATGCAATGCAAATACCGTAGTTCCTACATGCGCAACTTTATCATCATGTTAATAGTGCATCGAACATTAGAATGGCATTCGATCATCCTGGGTTACGTCCAACAAATTGGCGCACGGTCGCAATCGCTTTCCAGAGGGTCGCAATCGCATCAACATGCACTCCTTAATCAACAGATACGTGTACATTCTGTGACCCAAGAACAAGAGGTAGCGTCCACTTCGACGCACAACTCGCGTCTTCGAACAGTACCCCGAAGCAATCGTCAACGCAAGCCCCTTTTCGATACCCAGAGCTTTTCGCCCTAGCAGTGGCGCCATAGATGGTCACCCTAGCCCCAACCCCGAACCAGAAGAATTCACAGAAAATGGTCGTTGTTGCACACTTCCGCTTCTCTGAGAACGCAAAAGTGCCTAAACTGTCCGTATTACGTTCCGACCAAGCGATGTCTGTAACACGCGCAACCAATTTGATATACAGTTCTAGTTACATGACATCGCAAACGCTCTTCCAAGTCACACATGAAGAAGATCGGAACCTGGCTTGCTGTGGTCAGCGATCCGGGTAAGCTGATCCAAAGTCCCTTGAGAAAACGAGTGCCCGCGGCGCTGAGGCGACAACCATGCTTTGAAAACAAGCCCGCCATCCATTCTTGAAACTGCTGCGAGCGGTGAAGATAACTACCTGTGGCGAGACGACCGGCCCCTTACTGACACATAAGGGGTGCGACACGGAGGAGTTATATAGATATATATATATATATAGATATAGATATATAGGTAGATAGATAGATAGATAGATAGATAGATAGATATATATATATAGATAGATAGATATATAGATATATATAGATATATAGATAGATCGATATATATATATATAGACAGATAGGTATATAGATATATAGATATATAGACATATACATATATATACGTACATATATATAGGTATATCGATAGATATATATTTTTATATATATATATATATATAGATCGATCGATCGATATATATATATATATAGATAGATAGATACATAGATAGATAAATATAGATATATAGATAGATATATATATATATATACATAGATAGATATAGCTCTGAAGAACAATAATGCGGTAGGAGGCGGACAAACAGGGAGGAAGCGCGCACTCGGACCACAGCCCACCACGGCAGTCCTGCGAAGGAGATCCACGGGCGCGTCCATGGGGCGGTCGGCGACTGTGGCCGGCACCTCCTCCACCGAGTGAGCGCCTGCGCGGGGCAGGGAACGAAGATGAATGAAGGGGCCCCAGGACACACAAATAAATACACACAAATAAAAAGATTCCACATGTTTTCCTATATTTTCTGGGTTTCTGTCTTCCCGCCCACTTCCCATATTTTCCCATATTTTCTGGGGAATCCAGGATTAATTGTGTCTGTGTGTTTCTTTTCCTCCTGAATGAAGAAGAAAAAGACAAATCAATTCGGAAGACAGCTGCTCCAGGCTCCGGCCGCCCGCTTTTCGTTTCCCTTGGAAACCACTCTCCTCGTCGCACCACCAGGACGTGTCGGTAGGGCAGGCTGGGCGTTTCGCTCTGCATTCCTGACAGCACACAAACGGCCATGACCATTGCCAGCTCAAACGCCTTCACGGATGAAGGACTGATCGCTTTTCAAGAAGCGACTGCGCACGATATTGCTACAGCTTTGAAAAGATCCACTGATTGAGGTGATGTCGTTCTCGTTAGGCGCCTGGTAAAACATGTCTGCCGAAATCCATGGGCGATACCCCCCGCGTCGCAACCAACGTTGGAAGATCGCAATCTGGAATGTTGCTCTACGTCTAGCGGCGTCCAAGACGGTCCAATCGGCTGCAAGATCGCTCAAAAGCGGACCAGAAGGCCCCCAAGACAGCCTTAAGACGGCCAAGAAATGCCCCAAGACGGCCCAAGAGGCGCCCAAGGCGGCCGAAGAGGACACCAAGAGGGTCGCAAGAGGGGCACAAGAGAGGCAATTCGAATTCACACTTCGAGCCCTCCTTCTCGAGACCACCCGCCAGCAGGCGCCTAAGAACCCCTCCCCGACAAAGAGGCGCAAAAGAAGCCCTCAGACGCGCCCAAGAAGTCCTCTAGAGGCCCCAAACGCCACGAAGTGAAGATCTTCGCTTTCCTGGTGGACCTCTAGTACCTGCGTGGTCCTACTCCTCATCCCCCACGTCGCCGCTCCGAGGGTACCAAGAAACCCCCGCCAGACCCAAGAGGGCCGGATGATGCGCCCATGTACAATTCGAGAAGACATGTTTGGAAACGGATTCCACGTTCGCTTTGGGGCCGCGTTTTCACAGCGCCTTCATCAGGGTGCGAGTGGTACTGTGTGCCTTTGGCGTCCCAGCACCATGTCGATGGGCGAATTCCCGGGGCTTGCAATCCAAAAGTGAATGGATGGGAGTGGATCCCGCGCTTGCGTCGCGGCCGCGATCTCTGCGGCGTCGTAATCAGGATTCCCTGGGGTGACACTCTGCTCACGCGGCTTTACAATTGCTGCATGGCGCATGACTGCGTGCTTGCGTTATTGTGTTCTTGCGCGTTGACGTCGGAATGGTGCTCTCGCCGGCGTCACCGCCATCGAGATGTGGCGCGCGCGCCGTGCATTCACCTTGCCATTATGTTCGCCAGCTGCAGGGGTAGTCGTGGAACTTCGAGACCGCGCGAGGCGCGCGTAGTTGATCGGCGCCGAGGTCTCTGTGGCACTTCGAGACCATGTCAAGCGCGCGTATGCGCTCGGCACCGAAGAAATCACGGCAACGCTTGACCTTGTGAGACGCGCGGATGATCTCCGCGCCGGGGTTTTCGTAGCACTTTGAGACCGTGTGAGACGCGCGGGTGTGCTCGGTGCCAAGTGAGACGCGCGGATGCGCTCGGCGCGAAGGGTGTCGTGGCACGCTGAGGCCATGTGAGACGCACGGATGAGCTCGGCGCAGGGCGCTTCGTGCAGTTTTGATACCCTGTGAAACGCGTGCTCGGCGCCGAGGAATTCGTGGCACTTTGAGACCCTGTGAAGTGAAGGGCGTGGATGCGCTCGGCGCCGAGGGTTTCGTGGCACGGTGGGACCATGTGAGACACACGGATGTGCTCGGCGCCGAAGGATTCGAGGCGCTTTGAGACCTGTGAGGCCCGCGCATGTGCTCGGCGCCGAGGGCTTCGTGGTACTACGGGATCTTGTGAAGCGCGCGGGTGCGCTCGGCGCCGAGGGATTCGTGGCACTGTGAGACCGTGTGAGACGCACGGGTGTGCTCGGCGCCGGGGCCTTCGCAGCACCTTGGAACACTTTTGAGACCGCCATGGGGAACCGCCCGGTGTGTAGACCCCAACCATGTAGGAAGATTTTGAAACCCAGGAGGAGGAGGAGGAGGAGGAGGAGGAGGAGGCATTGTGATATACCACTACGGGTCGGGCAATCTCCCAGTAGTCCGAGCGCGGAGGGCCGCCCGCCGCCCAGGCGCGATCCAAGCGCCGCATAAGTTCAACACAGTTTGTGGCCCACGCCGGCTCGGCGTGCGCGCGCTGCGCGCTGCGACTGGTTAGGGTCGTCGTTGGTCAGCTCTGTGTGCGAAGCATCGATGTGAACAGTGCGAAAAACCAGTCGCACTTTTCAAAACATCGATTGTAAAGTGCGACTGAGTAGAGTCGTCGTTGATCAGATCTGTGTGCAAGACATCGATCGGAAAAGTGCAAAATGTTGTGTCCAATCCTTTCGCAGACCGCACTCAGGCCCGAGGGGTCAGGACAGGTTCCGCGATCATCGCGAGCTCTGTTTTTTGGGGGTCGTAAGAATGGCGTAGACCTCTTGAACGAACGTAAACGCTCGGAGGACCGCGCAGGTTTCTTAGCGGCGGCGCTGGAGGTGCTGCCAGGGGAGACTCGTGCAGATCCAACCCAGGCGGTCCCTGGAAATGCGTGCTTACGCAGCTTGTTTGAACATGTTTCTGTTCTTCGCGATAGCGGGCGTGATCGGTGGAGGGGGGGAGGCCCTCCCCCCCGATCGCATCACGGCGGGGGGCCGCTGGAAAGCTCAGGACATCCTCGAAGAGTCCTCAGAACAACATTGCAGATGTAGGCAAAATAGCGCGACGCGACCCGGGCATGGGGGTGGGGGTGGAGGGCGGGGGCCGATCCCGGCCCTTATCGCCCCAACCTTTTATCGCCCCCATGAAAACACTGCAGATGTAGGCAAAATAGCGTGACGTGATCCAGGCATGGGGGGTGGGGGTGGAGGGCGAGGGCCGATCCTGGCCCTTATCGCCCCAACCTTTTATCGCCCCCATTTTTTTCAAACAACAAAAAAAACTCTCGCGAGGTCCCTCCTCCCCTCGCGAGTCGGACGAAAGGGAGACAAACGGGCGCCACTAGCGAATCGCCACGCGCGCATATCTTGAGCAGGGACCGGCCGTCCCCGCATTCTATAGGCCTACAACGAAATGTTCTTAGCACCCGAACGCGTTCAAATAACACAAGCATTTTTTATGACATAAACCCGATGTGCTACAACAAAACAGCCCTGGCCAGAAGTGTTCCAAGAACATGTCGCGCAGACCACAGAAGGTTCTTAGAACTTTGTTTGGTAGGCATATCGTCGGGTCGGGCGAAAAGGGGGGATAGCAAAGGGGGGGGTTCAGAATCAGCTCACGTAGCTGATTTTCCCAGCGCCTCCCGGCGCCGGGAGGCGGCCACGTATCGAGGAATAGCCCCCTCGGCGAGGCCGAAACCAGCTGCATGCAGCAAATTCCGTAACCCCCCCTTTCCCAATCCCCCCCTTTCGCCCGGCCCGATGCTTGAATACATGCTTTCCCCGACCGCCCACCCTGCCCCCGGCGCCGGGTGGCGCCAAAACGCGTCGACGAAGGCGCCCCGCGGCGAGCCCAGGCCAGCTGCATGCAGCAGATTTCGCGCCCCCCCCCCCCTTTAAGACGAAGCTAGGGCGAGGATAACATCGGGTGAGGACACAATCAACCAGTACAGTAAGGATGCACGATAAGGATGCAAGGGCCTTGGACGCCCATTTCGAAGCCTTTCGAGCGGGGCGCGGCCAGCGAAAGCGGCGAAGGATCGACCGAGGAGGCAAGGATGCAAGGGTGCAAGAGTACCCTAGGGAAGGTTGCCTATCCTTACTATGCGGGTTGACTGTAAATCGAATATCTCTGAGATCCAGCGGCTCTGGAGTCGATGTCTCGGGCTCCCCTTGAGAGCGTTCAGGCATGCTCTGGAACGGATTTATAACCTCGCCCTAGTCCCGCCCGACCCCCCCTCCATCTGGCCGATTCTGGAAACCCTGAATCCAGACATGTTGTCAGCTCTTGGGGGCGCATCTTTTACTTACAGTGAGCGGCTTGAACAAGGAACGCCCACCTTTCCAAAGGGGCTCGGCCGTTCCTCAGGCCTGCATGCGTTATTTTTATCGTCCCCTATGCGTTATGCATTGTTTGTTCATCGTTCCCTATGCGTTATTCCTTGGAAGAAAGGAAGAATAATCAGAAGAAGAAGAAGAATAATAAACAAAAAGAAGAAGAGTCCTGGCTCCGAAGAGGCCCCGCGGGGGGGCAGGATGCCGAAAAAACATCTCGAGCGTCATCCTTCGATGAATCGCTCAAAAAGTCCTGCGTGTGACGCCCAGTCCGTGCGGTTCTCCGCTGCGCGGGCCCGCTGCCGCAACCCCGCCTGCGTGGCATCATGTCGCAGCGTGTCCTCCCATTTCATCCAGCGACGTCTGGACGGCCGCTTTTCCCTGGTGCCCTCGTCCCGCATGGAAGAAAGGGGCCTTCGTTCCTTATTTATCGTTCCTTAGGTCAGGCCGAATACTGTACACCCTGCGAAATGCTTAAGAAATCATGGGTTAAGTTCCCATTCAAACCTTAGGATTTACATTGAAACATTAAGAATAATCGAGACTCTGGCCGAAAACTTGGACTTTCTTAAGCATCGCCTAGAAGGTACGCCGCCTTCTGCCAGCCTTCCGCCGGCCTCCGCCGGCGGAGCCGGCGCCGCGCCACCGCCGCCGCCCTCCGCCAGTCTGCCGCCAGTCTTCCGCGGAGGAAGAGATGGCAACTCCGTCTGTCCTCGACGGGCCATCGCTCGGACGTCCATTCCCTGTGCTTTCTTCGGTCTCGTGCGCGGCTTCTTGTCCGCAGAGTGCTCCAGGATGGTCCTTGAGAACCGCCGCCGAGAAACAGCGCACGCGTCCGAGCGATGCCGAGTCGAAGGCGAGGCCCTTTCTGGTACGCTCCATCTGTCCCCCTCCCCCCTCTCGCCCCCTCTCGCCCCCCCTCTCGCCCCCTCTCGCCCCCCCTCTCGCCCCCCCCAGCTGTCCCCCCCCCCCTCTCGCCCCCTCTCGCCCGACCGATCCGACCACCCCCCGCGCGGTGCTCGGCGGACTGAGCGGGGGCGGCGCCAGCGCTGCCGCCGCCAGGGGCGGCGAAGGATGGCCAGCAGCAGTCTGGGCGCGCCGCCGCGTCACCGCCCCTGGGGCGCGCCGGGCGCGGGGAGCAGGGGGCGAGGAGGGAGAAGGGGCGGCGGGGAGGGGCGGAGGAGGGGCGGGGAGGGCGAGAAGGGGGGAGGGGGATGAGGAAGACGGAGACGGAGGCGAAGGAAGACGTGGAGGAGGAGATGGAGTGGGCGACGACGAACACGAGAAGGGGGAAGAGGAACGCGAGGACGGGACACGGGGGCCAGCTGGGGGAATGCGGCGCTCTGTTCCGGGGAACGCCCTCCAGGATAAGAACGCCTGCCACCTTACATCTCGAGGTGGAAGAAAAAGGGAGGAGAAACAGCCAGTTCCTCGTTCCAAGAACTGTCTTCCTGGTTCGAGATGCTTCCTGCCGCGTGTTTTGCAAGTCCGCAGTCGGATGAGGGGGAGGACGAGGAGGAGGGAGGAAATAACTAAATGGAGGATGGGAAGAGAGGAAGACAGCGTATTCGGCGCGGAAATCGCCACATATGCGTCTCAGTTCCTGGTACTTCCGCTTCTGATTGTCTGAGCGACAGTGAGAGATCGGGGAGGGGTCGGGTGGGACCTAAACCAGCGTTTCCCCTGTGAAGTCCCACGATCTGGGAGCATACTGGCAAGCGTCACACCCCCTGGCGGCTCCCCCTCTCCTCCCCCTCAGGGTGCACACAAGCGCAATGCCTCCTGGATCGCGGTGATCATGGAACTCTGAACGGAGAGGAGTCGGGTGGGCGTGCCATACAGGAGGGGCCCGACCAAAAGAAACTTCCTACAAGAAACCCAACCCTGCGACCCCAGGACGTCCATCGATTTTTGGTGTGGGAACGCCACGCTTTCCATGGCAAAACCATCGAAACCCAAGAAATCCAAGGCACCCTGGAGGCAAGCAGGGTGTTTCTTGGCATGGGACCCCACTGTAACCAGTGAACCGTTCGAGGCCCCCCCACAGTCTAGGCGCGAACGGGCAACTGCAACGACCCTTGGCGGCTCCTCGCTGGGGTGCCCAGGTGGTGTGCCTGCCATGTCTACGGTGGTCGCGAGGCTCTCAACAACGAGGGGCGCCAGATCAGCGAGCCCCTCGAGGCTTCCCCGCGCTCCGCACCATCCGAGCGCGAACGGGTGGTCCCTCCCCTGGCGGCTGGCCCTCGCACAGAGCGAGCAAAAACGACCTCAGGCGTCCCCACAATCTGGGCGCGAAGGGGCCACTGCCCACCTCCCTGGCGACTGGCACCCCGCAGGGCTCAAATGTCGCGCCCGCTGTGTCGAGGTGATCACGGGGCCTTCGAAAGAAAGGAATCTGGAGGACCAAAGAAGGCAAATCGCCTGAGGCATCCCCACAGTCTGGGCGCGGACGGACAAATGCCCCGTCCATAGCCCCTAGCAGCCGCCTTTTCTGGTGCCCAAATGCCAAGCCTGCTAGGTCGACGTGGTCACGAAGCTCTCACAAGAGAATGCCTCGAGGCGCCAACCCAAGCGAACCGCCTGCGAGATCCCCACAAGAAGGGTGAGGAGAACGGGCAGCTGTCCCCCTCCCCGGCGGCCTCTTGGGCCCTCTTGGTTGGCTCTTGCCCCGCATGACGCCTTCGGGAACTGCCTTGGTGCTCCTCCTCCTCCTCCTCCTCCTCCGCCTCCTCCGCCTCCTCCGCCTCCTCCTCCTTCTCCTCCTCCTCCTCCTCCTCCTCCTCCTCCTCCTCATCATCATCATCATCATCATCATCATCATCATCATCATCATCATCATCATCATCATCATCCGCCTCCTCCTCCTCCTCCTCCTCCTGCTTCTCCTCCTCCTCCTGAACCTCCTCCTCCTCCTCCTCTCCCTCCTCCTCCTCCTCCTCCTTGGGACCCCTTGGGAGGCTCTGCGGCGATCCCGGGGTCCCGTCGGGTCGACTCCAGGCCCTCTTTGAAGGCCTCCTTGGAGAGCCTCGTGGGGTACACCTTGCGAAATGCTTAAGAAATCATGGGTTAAGAAATTCATAACCTCAGGACTTGAATAAAAAAACCCAACATGTCTATTCAAATCTTCAGACTTACATGGAAACGTTCAGAATAATCGAGACCCTGGCCGAAAACTTAAGTTTCCTTAAGCATCGCCTAAGGTTATATCAGAGCTAGATGTGAAGCGTAGATGCGAAGCGCAGGACAATCAATGCTGCGCGCCTCCTCGGGCTGCAGGGCCCCCTGAAGCTCTCCTGGGCCAGCTCGGAGGCCTCGCGTGCAGTCCCGAGGCTGCTTGGAGCGTCTGGATACAGTCCTGGGTCGGCACGGGCCGGCTCGGAGCCATCTCGGCTGACTCGGACGCCGACTTGCGGGAACACGTGGCCTCCTGGAGGTCGAAGCAGCGGGGGGGGGCACATCGAGGAAGGCAGACGTCGTAAAGGGGGCCCACGTGCCATGCCTGCTAAGTCGCGGTGGTCATGGGGCTCGCAAGAGATCAGAGCCCGCGGCTCACAAGGGATCAGAGTCCGAGGCGCCGAAGCAGGCGAACCGCCTGATGCATCCCCAGAACCTGGGCGCGCACTTGCAGATGCCCCTATCCCTAGCACCTCCCCCATGAAGACGCCCGATTGCCGAATCGCGGATGACTCAAGCATCTCCGCACTGTTGCGACATCCATCCTGGACGGAACATCACTCCAGCGCCCGTTTATATTCAACATCTCAAAATTCGATTCAAAGTTTTTGAATGTGGTTGCTGGTTCTCGCGTCTGCTGGGTCTATGCACTTTTTCATGAATTCACGCATGTCCTCATTTAGTTTCCTTTATTGCATTGAAGCTTAATTGATTTCGTTTTCAATTGTTTCCATGTGAGCAATATTTGTACAACTGCTTGCTGCATTCATTCCTACTGTCCTGCAGTGCGGGGTCGTCGCTCTGAGTTCGCAAGGGCGCCGCGCGAAGCGCGGCGGGCGCATGCAGAGATAGCCTGTAACTAATCAGAATCATGGTCTTTACCCAGGGGGTGCTTGCAGCCCCAGGTAACAACAACGCTTGGGCGGGTCGGGGCGCGTCGGGGCGGGCGGGCTGCATTGGGATCGCCATAGCATGCGCGCGAAAACCAAGGCGTGCTTGCGAACACAACAATGATAAACGACTCGACCACGTGTGGAAACGTGAAAGTACCGGCAGGGCGCGTGCGAGCACCGTGACGGTTTCCGAGCGACCACAATGCGCTTCACCACTGCGACAACACCGACGACGACGACAGCGTGCACCACAACACGACGCCACGACGACGACGACAACGGCGGGGAGGACGACGATGACGACGACGACGACGACGACGACGACGACGACGACGACGACAGCGTGCACAGCAGCGCCTGCGGGCACCTCGGCGCCTGCGTGCACCACAATGCCTCGCCTCCGTCCTCGTCGTCGTCTTGGGCCCACGGGGGCCAGGGGGCTCTTCGGAACCAAGCATCGAAACTGAAACATATGTTCGACATTGATTGGGGTTAGATTGACACGTGCGGCGACAACCACGACGACGATAACGAGGACGGAAATAGCGACGGCGGCGGCGGCGGCGGCGAAGACGACGACGACGACGACGACGAACGACGACGACGAACGAGGGCGAACGACGAGGGCGACGACTGCGGCGGCGACAGCTGCCTTATGCGCACCGCAAAAGCATGCAAACGCCACGGCACGCACGTGAACACCGAAGCATGCCTCTCAGCACCGCGCCACGCTTGCGAACTCGGCGCCGCAATAACAGGGGAGCCCCCGAAGGCCGCGGCACGCATATGAGCACCACCACTGTGATCACGCGGAGGGTGCGACCCCGGGGGGGGTCCTGGCCACCTCCCGGGCATGGTCGCTACCGTTGCCTTAGGGGGGTGGGGCCGGGTAGCGAGCATTGTCCGCCAGAGGAATAACAGCATTCACCTGGGCACTCGGAGCCCGAGCAAACATGTCAACGCAGGGGAGGGCAAGGGATGGGGGGGAGGAAGCGGGAGTGGAGGAAAGGGGGGGGAGGGGAAGGAGGCAGGGTAAGAGAGGGAGGGCGGACGGGTGAGAGAGGAGGCACGAAAAGGAACATTTCACGCCGCCGGGGCGCTCGGCGCCAATCCGGGGGCGCAACCGCCAGGGCGCTCGGCGCACTGACCGCCGAGCGCCCCGGCCGCCGCGCCGGTTTCGGAAGCGGAAGGCCTGGGGAGGGCGGGCTTGCCAGTTTCGGACCGGCCCGGGGGCCGAGGGAGAGAGAGAGAGAGAGAACACAAAAGCATACATGTGTACATATACATATATATATATTATATACATTGCACGTCAGTGAAGCTTGGCATGTGGAGCTGGTGCACGGATGTGGGGCGAACCGTTTTCGAAATTTGGCGCCCGCCATGGTGCCAGGCATGATGACCTTGCTTTCCACCACCACCACCACAAGTTGGAGGGGGGAAGGAGGAGGGCGAGGAGGAGGACGAGAAGGAGGAGGAGGAGGAGGAGGAGGAGGCCCCGTCCAACTCATGGTGGTGGTGGTGGAAAACACGCTCATAAAGGCGGATTCGTGTGCAACCCTCTAACAATTACACAGTTGGAGGGAGGCCGGCTGTCAGACTGCGGCTCTCGCCTCAGCGCCCCTCACATTGGTCTTAAACTACTCCACCGGTTACAAAGATCCAGGGCGGCGGACTGCGTTCAGAAAGTTTCCCTCGCATTCGCACCGCGCGCATCACTGTTTCGACCAACTGCAAGGACGGGAGGAAATCAAAAGGCTCGCGCGGGTGTTCCGCGCACGCCCATCTAGAAGTGCCCAACAATTGAAACATTGAGGGCACATCTTTTACAAAATGCGGCCGTCGCCGTAGCACAGCGCGCGTTGCCCTAGAAGCTCACAGCAACTACCAAGATTTTGGTTGATTCCTGTGATGGCGGGCGACAGCCGCAGCAAAGAAGGCTACAAGAGCAGACTCGTCCTCTTGAGGCAAGGCATGGGCCCCGCGACTGCGCACCATGATGGCGGACTTCTTTGCTTGCGAATTGCACGGCGGAGCGCGTATAAAGAGCATATAACACGAATCAACACGTCCCGAACCAACACCACCTGTCGCCGAACAACCTCTACCGTGGTGATCCCCAATTGTTGGCGACCGTCATCTCCTGGCATTCGCTTTCTCTCTGGACGCAATGTTTCTGAGGCTTGCACAACTTCCGGCTCTGCAAACGAGGTCTGCGGGCATCTAAAGTCCTGATTGCATACATCGGGCAACACGGAACCTGCGAGGGATCGGTAATCTCTTTCAGCGAATCTGCGTATGACCCACAGGCCACGTGCCACTCCTGTAGGTCGAAACACCTCGAGTAAGCATCGGCTGGTAACTTCAGAATGGTGTCCATGAAACTCCGATTCGCAACAGCAAGGTGGTCGTCCCACATGTAAACGTCTGGCGCACAATCTTGCATAATAGTCTCCGGATGGAGCAACAACTGGTAGCGATGGTCCGGCCGAAAGCGCATGATGTAATCATATGTGATTCCCCTCTTCTGCTCTTCTGCAACAATATCGTCATAACAGTCTGCGTAGCGGCGAACCATTCTGAAAAGATGGTTGCGCATGCTCGTGCCTGGAGGGCACACGGTGCCAGGGTTGTCGTAGGTCTTCTTGATATGCATTCCACGGATGTGCTCGGCGATCACAGTGTCTTTCGGGTCGAACGGGCGATCGACGCTAAAGAAATACTCGTAGCCATCGCGATGCACGTTGTCTCGAAGTGCATCCTGAACCTCAGGTTTAAAAAACGTGCGCAGCTCACCAGCAATGCAGACAGCCACTAATGGCTTAGTCGCTGGTGGTGAATGTTGAGTTTGCAGCCTTAGTGAGCCTGCTGGAACGCATAGCGCCAAAAGCACACAGACCAGCATCAACATGAAAGGAACAGTGAGGTGCGATTGTTTTAATGAGTCATAGCCCTTGATCGAAAGGCTTGAGCCAACATGGCTACGGACTACAGCAACTACAAAGATGGAGGATGGTGGCTAAAGGGGCTCTCGCTTGAGACCTCCTCTAATTTCATGAGAAGCGATGTTCTACTGTGCAACAGCACGCGGATTGAGGGTGTCTCCTTTCAGCATGGGGATCTGCATTGCGGCCACCGGTCTCGCACGGAGGGATAGCTGAAGTGTGCCACAGCTGCACGGATGGATGGCAGGTGCGCTTCAAAAGCAGACTATCGCTGAGCAACCCCTGAACTGCAAACCTGGGCGTGGCAAGTCGCAAAACTGGAACAACGGAGAGCGGCTCATTTTTCACAGCGGGGCTCACGCTCGAATGACAGGCCGAGTCGGGCCCTCTTCATTCGAGGGTTCGCTTCGTGTGGTCGAATGCATGCAGGGGCCTATGACGTGGGGACACGGGACGGGAGGGTTTACTGCAGCAGCGCTGTGGCACCATGGGCTTACTCTGGCCATCCTCTTCCTCCTCCCCTCCCACTCCTCCTCGTCCTGATCCTCCCTCCCCCATTCTCCCTACCCCTTCCCCTTGGCATCCCTCGGCTCATCGTCGGTAACCTCCTGATTCCCCCCCTCTCTCTGCTCCTCCCCCTCCTTCGCCTCCTCGTCCTCCCCGGAGCCAAGGAGCCTCAGGCGCAACAAGGAGCCGCGAGCAGACCGACAAACAGCTAGCGGCGCGGGTACACACTCTCGCCGCCTCCGGGGAAGAGGGGCGAGCGCTTTCGGCAGCCACCAGCGCGAAGCTCGCCCCGCGAACGCCGGAGACCCTGAAAAAGGTCCTCGAGTGCTTCCCTGAGGACGCTGCCGCGCTGGCCGCCCCAGGCGCCCGCTCGGAGCCGGACGAGGAGTTGCTCGAGGCGGTGCAGGAGGAGATCCGGCGCCTCCTTCGCAGACCAGCTCGGCTCACTGCCCCAGGCCTGCTCGGAACGAGGTTGGAGCACTTGGAGACGGCATCGGCCAGCCAGGAGACTTCACAGCTTCTCTCCAGCTTCTCTCCGAGGTGGTCTCCTGGGTCACCTCCGGCCTTCTTCCGGCTGGGACGCTGCAAGCCTTGCGGGCCGGCGAGGTCATCGCCCTCGAAGAAGGTGCGGACGAGGTCCGGCCTCTGCTGGTGAGCTCGGCCTGGCGGCGGCTCGGCCTGCGGGCGTTGGTCCGGGTCCGCAAGGAGCGACTGGCGGCCGCTGCTGGCGAGCACCACTACGGCGTGGGGAGGAAGAAGGGCGCGGACCTCCTACTGCGGTGCCTCGAGGCACAGACAGAGGCCCGCCCCACCGCCGTCTTCCTGAAGCTTGACCTTAAGGCGGCCTTCCAGAGAGTGAAACGCCAACCTGCCACCGCAGCAATGGCACGACACGACCCTGCAGTGGCCGCCGCCTTGGCCACCTGGTACAGGGGCCCCGTGGCCGTGGACCACTACTGGAGAGACGCCGGCGGCGCACTGCACAAGGTGCCAAGCAGCAGGGGCTTCGACCAAGGCGACCCGCTCTCTCCCGCTGGCTTCTCGGTGGCGCAGCGCGAGGCTCTCGCCGACTTCTGGGTGGAGCTCCAGAGGCTGGACCCTGCTGCCCGGCTCTACTCCTACCTGGACGACACCTACCTGGTGGTCGAGGCCGGCCTCTCCCCTGCCACCCTCACTGCCCTGGAGACTGCCCTCGAGCCCTACGGCCTGGAGCTCAACCACGCGAAGACTGCGGTCTGGTCCCCGAGCGGGGGCGCCGTCGTGCCGCCTGCGCTGCGGCCCCACTACGTGGCTGTTCTCCCGGTGCTTGG
>CAUYUJ010010779.1:27500-142500 GCA_963575745.1 Prorocentrum cordatum
CCCCTGCCTGCTCTCCTGGGCATCGCTCTCGTCCGTTCCATCCTGCTCGTCCAGTGTTTCTTCCTCGTGATCGTCCTCGTCCTCCCCTTCTCCCTCCTCCTTCTCCTCCTCCTCCTCCTCCTCCCCCTCCTCCTCCTCCTCCTCCTCCTCCCCTTCCTCCTCCTCCTCCTCCTCCTCCTCCTCATCCTCATCCTCGTCTTCCCGACCTCACTGTTCCCTGTCCGTCATCCGCATGCTTCTGCTCCTCCTCCATCTCCTCCTCTGGCCCCCCCTCCTCTCTCCTGCCCCCTTTCTCCCTTCTCATCCTCCTGGTCTCTCCCTCCATCGCGTCCTACTCCTGTTAGTCCTCATCTATCATATCATCCTCACTCCTCCCTCATACTTTCCGAGCGGTTTCCACCGTATCACAACTACCCTCCGCATCACCACCGTCATCACATCACCATTCGTTGTCAACCACAACACTTGTAATGCAGTTCGCTTTTCTTTGTTCGTGTGTCACTCGGCATGTATACACCTGGACCAAGCCCTCAATTCCAGCCCTCTTCGTCCTCGGTCGTGCCCACTTAAGAGAAGTATTTCTCTGTGCTGTGGCGGGCGAATTTTGACAAGCGACTGGTCCAGGGGACCCGAACGGGCGGACCAAAAATCGACGCGGGTCGGGGCGGGCCCGAATTCGGGCGGTCGGGTGTGGTCGGGGTGGGTCCGGCGTAACCACGCTCGGGAAGAGGAAGGAGGAATGAGGAAGGACGAACAAGAGGACTGGGAGGACGGTAGTAAAGGAGAAGAGAGGAAGGAGGCAACACCACGGAAAGGAGGAAGGGCCCGCGAAATGAACTGTGGCAACTTGAGCGTGCACCAGTTTGACGGGTTGGAGCCTCGAGGCAGCATGCGTTCAGGGGAGCGCGCCCTCTGAACAGATTATCAAAAAGTCTCAAGCGGGAACTCAACTCCGAGAGCGCAATGCCTGAGTAAGCTGTAAGGGTGTCACACGAGAGAACGAAAGGCGAGAGCGCGAGTCCTGAGTAAGTTGTGACGAGGTCCCAGCCGAGACCACGACTCCCGAGTTGTGAGGAAGTCTTAGGCGGGAGCGGGGTCCTGCGTGCATTGTGAAGACTTGTGCCCCGGGGGCAGTAGTTGTTGCTGCAGCTCGGGGGCTCCAAGACCACAGTTTGAGTCCGAAGACTCTTCCCCGCCGTGCTGGCGAGGCACGCGTTGGAGTGTCCTCGGGTCCCATTGCTCCATCCCTGGAGCCTCAGTTCTCGACCCTGAGTATCTACCCTTGGGCGCGAACAAATGGAGTTGCAACGAAGGGGCTGCAGAAAAGGGGCCCTTCTGGGCCACCAAGGGTGCCTTTTGGAGCTCCAGAGGGGGCCGTTCGGGCCCGAGAAGAACAACTCTCTCTCTCCCCCCCCATATTTTGTCGCCCTCCATGACAATCAACCCGTACCAGAAGGATGCGCGGCAAGGATGCAAGGGCGTCGGAGGCACATGCGAACGTTCTGCGAACGAGGTTGGCCAGCGAAAGTAGCTAAGGATGGGCCGAGGGGGAAAGGATGCAAGGGTACCCTTGGGAAGGTTGCCCACCCTCACTATGCGGGTCGACTGTGGCTCGCGCCCAGTGCCCCAAATGCTCGAGTGAGGATGATGACCCTGGAAGCTCGTGTAACTATATAGATCCTCGCACAAAACTGTCCTTGGTGTCCTCGAGTCTCGCGCTAGTCACCATAATATATATATATATATATAGCAACTTCGACTCGCAACTTCCCCCCGCAAAAATCGAGTTCGGCCTCGCCGCCCCTCTCCACAATCAAATCTGTCTGACCCGGGGGCAGTAGCAACTCCGGGATTAAGGGGGGGGGCGTACTCTTTGCTGTCCGGGGCGCGCGGTTATGCGGGTTGACTGTGACTCGCGCCCATGGCCCCAGATCGGGTGCTGCCAGAAGTACCCCTGGCCCAAAGGTGCCCCCCAGCTTCTCGCTCCACTTCCTGGCCCTCCTCCTCCTCCTCCTCCTCCTCCTCCTCCTCCTTCTCCTCCTCCTCCTCCTCCTCCTCCTCCTCCTCCTCCTCCTCCTCCCTCTCCCCCCCTCCTCCTCCTCTCTCCTCCTCCTCCTCCTCCTCCTCCTCCTCCTCCTCCTCCTCCTCCTCCTCCTCCTCCTCCTCCTCCTCCTCCTCCTCCTTCCTGGGGCCCTCTTGGGCCTCGTGGGGGGCGCCCTGGAGCCCGCCTGGGGCACCCTGCGCACCCTGGGGGCACACCTTGGGCCGGGGGGTACTTCTACATCGGGAGCGGCAAAGAGGGGGTCCAAGAGGGGGGGGTGCGAATCATGACCGGCGGCATGTGCGCGGCCCAGCGGGGGGGCCAGGGACGTATTGAAACAGGAAGAGGCGCCACGAGATCTGAGGAAATATCATGGCCCCCGCCAGGGTATCTCCCCCCCCCCCCTAGTCATCACCCCCCCCCTTTTCCGCCCCCGACCGACCACATGCTCAGATCATCACCCGGGGCTCCCGGCGCGCCCAGGGCCCCTTCCCGCAGCGCACTCTCGCCCTTCGGGAGGGGCCCCGGGGGGGGGGGGCCGGAGGCGGGCCCCCGAGGGGGCCCCCGGGAGGCCTGCCCCGGGCAGCCGCCGAGAGGGCCCTCGAGTCGCCGAGGGCAAGAGGGGGGGGGCCCAAGGGCACACAGGTAGGTATAGAGGCCTCCTAGATGGGGTCCGAGTAGAGGGGTATAGAGGCCTCCCAGATAGAGGCCCCCTAGGTATAGAGGCCTCCTAGGTACAGAGGCCTCCTAGGTACAGAGGCCTCCTAGGTATAGAGGCCTCCTAGGTATAGAGGCCTCCTACATGGGGTAGACGGATCTCGCCGCATCGCCGATACATCGGCGATGCATCGCCGATGCATCGGCCATGCGCTGGCGACGTCGGCGGTACGTCCACGCCGTCGGCGTGGAGAAAGTTGGACCGCACATCGAGCCGCATCGCCGATGCATCGGCGATGCGGCGCGATCCTCCGACCCCATCTGCCCCGACACCATCTTGGAAGCCTAGAAGGTAGGCACACACACACACACACCCAGGATCCCCTAATGTGTTTCCATATGTTCTGGCGTGTCGCCCTTCCCCCCTCCCCTCCTTCCCCCCCGCTTCCCATATTCTCTCCCCGGGGCTGCTGGGGATCGACGATGACTTGTGCCTGCGTGGCCTTTCCCCTCCCGAGAGAAGATCGGACCAAGGCACGGTGGCGGGACAGTCGACGATTACTTGTGCCTGCGTGGTCTTCCCCCTCCCGAGAAAGATCGGACCAAGGCACGGTGGCGGGATAGGCCGAAGGCCACTGGACGATGGTGGCGCAGGAGCGGGATGTCCAAATCACTTCGATAAACAGTCGGGGCGTTGACCCAAGGAACCCTGAATGAGGAACGAGGCCCCTTTTTGTCCGTGAGTTGGCCTTCGACTTCCGGTCGAAAACAGAAGGAAAGCCTGGGGCAGGCTGCGAAACACTTACGGAACGCGGAGCCCCTCCCCAACGAAAAGGGTTCCTTCTTCAGGGCCCCGACTGTATACACCCCGCGAAATGCTTAAGAAATCATGGGTTAAGAAATTCATAGTCTCAGAACTTGAGTAAAGACCCAACATTCCTATCAAAATCTTAAGCTTTACATTGAAACGTTAAGAATAATCGAGACTCTGGCCGAAAACTTGGGTTTTCTTAAGCATCGCCTAAGGTGTACGGTTCGATCCTCATCTGCTCGCACGCCCGCCAACGTGCTGCCGCGGAGCCCCTCCACCGGGAGCCCCCTCGGCGGGGGGGTCGCTCTCATGACGGGGGCGGGCGAGCCTGGACGGGCAGACCTGAAGGGGCCCCGGGACACACACACAAAGAAATACACACAAACAAGAAGATGCCCCATATGTTTCCATATGTTCTAGGTTTTTGTTGTCTTCCCCCCCGCTTCCCACATTTTCCTATATTTTCCTGGGAGTGGACGATGGATTTCGGGGATGGACAGACCTCCCTTTAGTAAAACGTGGTTTAGTGAAAACGACCTGAGGCCCAAACCTGGCGGGCGCGAGCCTGGAAAATAACGGCCGCGGCGCCCTCTCGAGAACCGAAAAAGGACAATTCACTAATCGACGTGTCACTGTTGGGGGTTCTGTCCACCCCCGAGAATTGTGTCTGCGTATGTTCTCCCCTCCTGAAGACCTTCGGGCCGTGGCGGTCGGCCCGGAGCGAGCGTGACATCGGGCGGCGGGGCCGAGTCGGGCGGACCCTGGGTGGGGCAACCGGGTCGGGTCGGGCGGAGCCCTGCCCGGGAGGGGGGCGGAGGGCTGAGGGGAAGAGGAAGGAACAAGAGAAGATGGGTGGACGAGGGGATGGGGGGAAGATAACAACACCAGCAACAACATCATCATGACCATCTGCTATTTCCCGTCTGCAAATCCGTCCCGACTGCTACTCCGTCCGCCGACTGCTCCCCGTGCTGTCTTTCCCGTCTGCTATTCCGTCCGCCGACTCGTGGGTCCTCAGCCACGCAATCCTCCTCCGAACGGACATCATCATATGTTTCCTCACCCTGCCTGCTCCCCTTCCTCCTCCTCCTCCTCCTCCTCCTCCTCCTCCTCCTCCTCCTCATTCTCCTCCCCCTCCTCCTCTTCCTCCTCCGCCTCCTCCTCCAACTCATGATTCCCCTCCGCCTGATCCTCCTCAACTCGCCTTCGCCTCCTGCTACCCAGCTCATCATCCTCGACACCAGCATCACCAACAGCAGCAGCAACAGCATCGTCACCGCAACCATCACAAACCACCACCATCATCATGATGATCATCATCATAATCATCAGCGTCATCATCATCACCATCAGCAGCATCATCAGCATCAGCCTCATGACCGTACTCATTATAACCATCAGAATCAAAAGCAAAATCATCAGCTTCATCATCATCATCATCATCAGCATCATCATCATCATCATCAGCAGCAGCAGCATCATCTTCATCATCATCATCATCATCATCATCATCATCATCATCATCATCATCATCATCATCATCATCTTCATCCTACTCCGCATCATCACCATCACCGTCAATCTCAACATCGACATCAACATCAACGATCAGCAGCATTATAAGCATCGCAATCGCCATCAACATCATCAGTTTCACGATTATGATCATCATCAGCATCATCAGCATCAACACCATCGCCATCATAATCACCATCATCAACAACAGCATCACCATCATCATCAACAGCATCATCATCGTCGTCACTGTCACCATCATCATCATCATAATCAACATCGTCATCAACATCATCATCCTCACCACCATCAGCATCACCACCATCATCATCGTCATCAACATCATCACCGTGTCCATCATCACCATCATCATCATCACCATCGTCATCGTAACCTTCATCAACCTCACCATCATCATCAGCACCATCACCATCGTTAGCATCATCAGCATCAGCAGCATCATCATCGTCGCCGCACCGACGCTGGCACCATCTTCGTCATCACCAACATCTTCATCAGCAAAATCGTCGGTATTATCATCATCGGCATCGCCATCCTCACCATCGTCATCCTCACGAACCTAATACACATCCTCATCCTCTACCTCATCATCATCACCCTCACCACCCTCCGCATCACCATCATCATCGCCATCATCATCAAACTCACCAACGTTAGCATCACTATCACCACCATCATCATCATAACCATGACCATGACCAGCGTCACCATCACCATCACCCTCATCCTCACCATCAGCATAATGATCGTCGTCGTCACCACCACCACCATCAGAATCATCATCGTCGTCATCATCATCTTCAGCAACAACATCATCATCATCGTCATCAACATCAACATCATCGTCACCATCATCCTCCTCGTCATATTGATCCTCCTCCACCTCCTCATCCACATCCTCATCCTAATCCTCATCCTAAATGTCCCTCCTCCTATTCGTCGTCGTCGTCGTCCACTTCCTCCTATTTTTGTTGTTCCTCCTCCTCCTCCTCCTCCTCCTCCTCCTCCTCCGCCTCGTCCTCCCGGGAGCGAGAGTGGGAACTGGAGAGGGGGGGCGGAGGGGGGAGGAACCTCAAGGGCAGAGGGAGGGGGGGGGGGGAAGGGGGGAGACCGAGCGGCGAGACCGCGACGCGGCGGGGGGGGGGGGGGGGGGGGGGGGGGGGGGGGGGAAGCGCGAGGCCGAGGCCCACCGCGGGGCGAGGCCCGCTCGCGAGGGCGAGGGGCGGCGAGGAGGGGGGGCGAGGGCGAGGGCGAGGCGGGCCCGGCAATGGGGGGGCGGGGGAGGCCCGCACGCACGGAGGCGCCCACGGGGCGGCCGCCCGGAGGCGCACCGCGCGGAGCCCCGCGGCCACGGCTCAGGCCGCGGCGGCGGGCGGCGCCGCGCCTGAAGAGGGGCCGCGCGGCGCGCGCGCGCGGGGACGCCTCGCCTCTCCGCCGCCCGGGGGGGGGGGGGGGCCGGGGGGCAGAGGGAGAGGGGGGGGGGAGCAAGCCAGGTGCGCTCTCGTCATGTCTGACGTCCTGCCCCATCCCTCCCATGCCTGTCCATGGCGTAGATCTCTCCTCTCGATTCGCACAATCGGATTTCGCAGCATGGCGTAGTATTACATGGCATAGCATGGCGTAGAAGATCAACGCATTGCATGACACAGCATGGCGTGGCGACGCCCCAAAGTGGGGGGGGGCTTCTGCGGCCCAAGAAACCAACGAATTGACACCGAATGTGGAATCGCTTCCGATTGTTTTTTTCGGGAGGCCTTTTTCTAGCTTTTGGGGCCTGTTTGGAAGGACCGAAAACCATGTCGTGGCATGGCACTGGAAATAATGACGCCAGCGCTGCAGCGGAAGCACGATTCGGAACGAGCGGAAACGTGGAAATGAGGCCAGCGCTGCAGCGGGAGCACGACTCGGAACAAGCGGAAGCCCGAAAACGAGGCCAACGCTTCAGCGGGAACAACATTTTGAAAAACAAGCGAGAACACATTTCCCGGAAAACCTGTGCAAACAAACAGTACGCGGAGGGGGACCGGATATCTTCCGGACCTCATCAGGGGAGAGAGGAGAGCAGTACTCATATCGTGTAATTGTAGAACAGCGCTCTGGGACACCGCGGACTCTCCTGGGGCCTCTGGAGACATCCCGCGGACTCCCGAGGCCTCTCGAGACCTTCGGGGGGCCCTGGAGGAGGAGGAGGAGGACGTCATCAGGGGAGAGAGGAGAGTAGCATTCAGATTGTCTACTCGCAAATGACTACCTACCAGACCACCCCAACCCAACCCGAAGACCCGAATTTGACCCGAATTTCGGGTTGGGGGGGGTACGGATACCATGTGTTTTTTCAACGTTCCCCGACCCCCCCTCCACTGGAAATCGAGGATAAATTTGGGCCTTCGGGTTGGGTTGGGGTGGTTTGGTGGGTGGTGGGCAAAGGGAGGGAGGAGCGGAGGAGGGGGGGAGGGCCACGACAGAGGGAGGGAGGCGGGGATGGCCACGACCAGAGGGGGAGGGGCCACACGACAGCGGGGGCCCACGACAGAGGAGGGGGGGGGGCCACGCCAGAGGGGGGGAGGAGGGGGGGGGAGGGCCACGGCAGACGCGGGGGGAGGAGGGGGAGGGGGAAGGGGCAAGCTAGGTGCGCTCGCGTCATATCTGACGTCCTACCCCTCCCTCCCATCCCTTACCATGGCGCTGATTTTCTCTATCCGCGGACGCGTGTCGTAGCGGACCTGCGGCTCCGCGCGCGCGTGCGTAGTGGGCGGTGGTGCACGCGCGTGCGTGCGTGCGTGCGTGTGTGCGTGGTTGTAGTGGTGGTGGTGGTGGTGGTGGTGGTGGTGGTGGTGGTGGTGGTGGTGGTGGTGGTGGTGGTGGTAGTGGTGGTGGTGATGGTGGTGCTGGTGCTGGTGCTGGTGCTGGTGCTCGTGCTGGTGGTGGTGCTAGTGCTGGTGGTGGTTGTGATGGTGGTGGTGGTGGTGGTGGTGGTGGTGGTGGTGGTGGTGGTGCGGCGCGCTGGTGGCGGGCGGATGGGCGCGCGAGAAAGAGGCCCGCGCTGGGGCGAGAACGCCATCCTGAACGACGGAGGCCAAACACCGGTCCGCAAATGAGGCCCACGCTGCAGCGGGAGCACGATTCGGAACGATTCGGGAGCAGAAATGAGGCCGGCGCCTCAGCGAGAGGATCATAAAAAAACACACAAGCGAAAACCCGTTTCCCGGGAATCCTGTGTGTAAAAAACAATACGCGGGGGGCGTTCGGCCCGAAAATGACGCCGGCGCCTCAGCGAGAGTCGTTTCCCGGGATTTCCCGGGCATCCTGTGTGTAAAAAACAGGACGCGGAGAATGCGCGGCCATCACCCGGACGCCATCAGGGGAAGAGGGAGAGTATTTTCATATTGAGTAATTGTGGAGGGGTGAAGGGGGAACTGTGTGTGTCTTGCACGTCGTGGCAAGGGGCCGGGGCACATGAGCCAGGAAGCCGACGGGAGCAACATTGGAGGCCCTCGTCTGTCTGGGGAGCCATCCCAGCGCTGCGCTCTGATAAGAAGGCTCACCCGCCGCAATTGGGTTTCAGCTAGGATGGGGGAGGAAACGAAGGAGGGAGAGAAAGAGAAAGGGGAGGGAGAGGATGAGGGATGAGGGGAAAAGGAGGGAGGAGGCGGAGGAGGAGGAGGACGACGACGAAGAGAAGGAGGAGGAGGAGGAGGAGGAGGAGGAGGAGGAGGAGGAGGAGGGGCAATTACGGCAGCGCAAAAGGGGGGATAAGCCGACGCTGGGAGGGGAAAAGGGAGGGAGGAAGAAGGCAGGAATAATGGGATGAGATGGAGAGTCTTCGCACAAACCGTACAGTCAGAGGGGGGAAGCGTCGAGCTAAAATTTGCGAAACATCGCCGACAGATTGGCGATGAGCTCTTGATGGCAAATCCGCACTGGCATGGGCGGGATGTGCCATCGGGCTCCTATCGGCGATCAACGGGCAATGGGGGGTCGATGCATCCCCCCTGAGCCTGTCCCCCCTCGATCGTTTCCGCTGAAAGGCTCGGGCCTCCGCAAGAGTGCCCACGGTGGGACTGCACGCATGCCACAGGTCGAAACTGGCGAGCGACAGATGAGCGAGGCCGCTAAATGAGAGCTACCACCAATAGAGGCCTCCTGGATGGGATCGAAGAATCGCGCCGCATCGCCAATGCATCGCCGCTTCAACGGCGCTGTCGGCGTGGAGACCATCGGGCTCCACATCGAACCGCATCGTCGATGCGGCGCGATCCTCCGACCCCACCTACACCCTGCGAAATGCTTAAGAAATCATGGGTTAAGAAATTCATAGTCTCAGAACTTGGATAAAAACCCAACATTTCCATTGAAATCTTAGGATTCACATTGAAACGTTAAGAAAAATCGAGACTCTGGCCGAAAACTTAGGTTTTCTTAAGCATCGCCCAAGGTGTACTCCGACCCCATCTGGGAGGCCCAGAACCAAACACTCTCGATGGCGAGACGCTGCGCCATGGGGCGGAGGAGGTGGAGGAGGAGGAGGAGGAGGAGGAGGAGGAGGAGGAGGAGGAGGAGGAGGAGGAGAGGAGGAGGAGGAGGAGGAGGGACACTCCTGGCAGAGCCCGAAGGAGTCCCCGCGGCGAGCGCGGCCCGCCTCGGACAGGCATGCCGTCGGGGCCGTATGGGCCGCCCTCCGCGTCCCGCCCCGCGGCGCCGTAGGACTCGAAGGGGTCCTCCGGCGCTGCCGCGCCCGAGCTGCACCACGGCCAGGCGCGCCGCCCGCGAGGAGGAGGAGGAGGAGGAGGAGGAGGAGGAGGAGGAGGAGGAGGAGGAGGAGTCAGGAAGGAGGAGGAAGAGAAGGAGCACGAGTGACAAGGGCGGAGAAGAGGGCGAGGCCCCCCCAAATCCTCCCCCCCAAACTCCTCCTCCTCCTCCTCCTCCTCCTCCTCCTCCTCCTCCTCTGCCACTGAGGAAATGTGGTCCCTCCTCCTCCCGATATTCCCGATATTCCTCCTCCTCCTCCTCCTCGTCCTCCTCCTCCTTCTCCTCTTCGTGCGACTGCAAGAGTCATCCTGCAGTGGCTCCTCGGCCCATCACATACCCAGTGGATTCCCCACTGCTGGGTGTGAGCCCTGGGTGGGTGGAACCATTTTCATCAGTTTGACAACGCCAGGACTGTAGTAGCTCATAGTGTCCCCAGCGGTCGCTAGTTGCTTCGAGGAGCTTGTAGCGACCATGAACGTTCCGCCGCCGCCGCATCCGTCTTCCTAATCTTGCCAGGTTTTACCGTCGGCCCGGTAGCGTTGAGGGGGGGATTCCCTTGCATGGTTGCCCCTTGCCTGGCCGCGGGGACCTTCGGGGACCCTCAGGAGTTGGGATCCAAGGCGGCAGCAAGACTTACCTCCTCGTCCTCACTCCCCCTCGTGCTCGTCCTCCCCCGCATCGTGCTGATACTGCTTCTCCATTCCCTCCTCCTCCTCCTCCTCCTCCTCCTCCTCCTCCTCCTCCTCCTCCTCCTCGGGACCGGGCGTCGTCTGTGGGTTACCTTGATGCAAATGTTAAGTCGGGCGTGTCCCCCCACAGGGAGATTTTGGGTGACAAATAAAAACAGATTCAAAAAATGACCCCCCAAATGGGCAAACATTGACAAAACATCTTCCCCTGACTATTTCTGGACTATTTTTGAATACTCCTTCTGTAGATGGACGTGCCGACTTCATACAAATGTGTCTGATGCTTGTCATTTCTGTTTGACGGCGCATTGAGAGCTCCGGAGACGGCCTCCAGAGGCATCATCAGGAGACCCCCGGGAAACCCAGGCGCACGGGCAGTCTCGGTCTCGGCCTCTGCGGATCGTCGTCGGGCTCATGGGACCGCCCGAGGACCCAGACCCCCCTCGGGTCAGGAAAAAATCACGACGGGAGTTTTTTTTGTTGTTGCTATTTTCGGCCTCTGGGGGCCCTCGCCGGGCCTCGGGACTGTCAAACACAGAATTACTCAGGATGAAGAGCCGGTCCCCGGGAATGGGTCGGGACCTCTGGGGTCGCGTCGTGGAAAGACCAGGACGTCGGGGGTCCGGGGACGATCCGCTCCTCAGTCCTCAGTCCTTCTCGGCCTCGGCCGGCCTCGTCAGGTTTCTCCCTGGGCTCCTCCTCAGGTTCGAGATCGGGCTCCCCCCTCCTCATCCTAGTCCTCCTGCTCCTCCTCCTCCTCCTGATCCTCCTCCTCCTCCTCCTCCTCCTCCTCCTCCTCCTCCTCCTGGTCCTGGTCCTGGTCCTCCTCCTCCTCCTCCTCCTCCTCCTCCTCCTCTGGCCATGGCGAAAGGGGTCGAGAGTTCTGGGCTCCACGGCTTGAAAGAAGAGAACATGCGCCCGAGGTCTGGGCACCCATCGCGTGCCCCCATCGAGCTGCGCCCCACGTCCCCACCCTCCTCCTCCCTCCTCCTCCTCCTCCTCCTCCTCCTCCTCCTCCTCCTCCTCCCCCTCCTCCTCCTCCTCCTCCTCCTCCTCCTCCTCTCCACCTCCTCCACCTCCTCCTCCTCATCCTCCTCCTCATCCTACCTTGGCGCTGCCCCGAGGCAGAAGGAGTGGATGGTCGGCGGCGGCGTGCGGGACCCACGTCCCTACCCTCTCATCCATCCTCCTCCCTGTCGTTTCCCACCTGTTCCCTGCTATGCGGGTGCGCGAATGTACACGAAATCTGCGAGCCTCTACCGGCAAGTGGAGACGCATGATCCAACAACAGATGTGAAGAGTTAGCGCTCTAAACCCTCTACGCGAGTCTTTCGCTACCCGTGATGTATGAACCCCTGCGCGGCACCGTAAACATAACTCCTCACTGGGACGATACGGAACAGACCCTACAGTGGCTGCTGATTCACCAAGAAGTCCCTTATGCCCAGTCCAGCGGCAAGAAGAGATTTACCCCAGGCACGTCCACAACACCCTGAATATTGCCAGAACGCGGGACGAGTCGATCCGGACATTTGTCGAGCGCCCGGTTCGCCGCCTCAAGAAGCAAACTCGTTGTACGACATCGGTTCCCGCTCGACCTATCAAATCATAGCTGTTGTCGCACATGTCCGCTGAGGGGCCCTGCATTCGCGCCAGATGGCGTGCGATGTGCACGAGCAGAGGCCGCGGCCGGACCGTGCGAGGAAAACGACATCCCGCAGAGCGGAGGCGACGCCTACGAGCTGTGCGTCTGCACCCGCGCTCGCCTTCCAAGAGGACCCGCCAGTCACCCCATCTGGCGATTCGGGCACGGCCCGCGGCGGGATCGGGCTCAGGCAATCCACACTGCACGGAGCGCAGGCAGCTGTGCATCCACACCCGCAGTCGTGCACACGTCATTCCTTCCTCCCCTCCTCCTTCCGTCCTCCTCCCTTCCGTCGCGGGCCTTATTCCGTCACCACCCCTCCTTAATCATCCATCATGCCCCCTTTTTTGTCGTGCTTCGTCCTTTGAGTCCTCCGACCTTACCGCAAACCTTACTCTCAATAACTTACCAACCGCGCACACACGCAGGGGCGTGGTTCATACAAAGTCCTCTTACGCACAGACTGGCTCAGCGCCATGTGCGTAGCCATCTTGGTAGATAGAAATATGATTTGAGGGGGAGAGAAGCAGCAGCGAGAGTGAGTGATTTCAGCGAGCGTACTTACATAGCACAAGCAATGGGTGGGACAGAGAGAAGAGAAAGAGGGGGAGAGAGAGAGAGATAACGACGTCTTTAGATGTCTTTATAACGACGTTTTATATATTTTTATATGTGCCAGGTTATGTATGCTATATACTACACCAGATCGAGCGAGTGTGTGTGTGTGAGAGGGCGAGAGCGTCCACGAACGCATGTGCCATGTGCACATACACGTATGAACCAACAGCTCCTTCGACCATGGAGGGCTGCTTGCTGCATGCACACCTACACGTACTTTCTCTGACCCACCTGCCGTGCGCACTGACGCCTGACGTCGTGGATAGGAGAGGAGGGACGCGCGGCGAGAGACAGAGAGGCGGACACGACGGCAGCGGCGGCGAGAAAAAGAGAGAGGGAGGGCCACGGACGGGTCGAACCAATCGACGACGAGCAAGAATGACCCTGGATAAGAGTGACCTTTGGTGGCGGCTTTTTGGGGGCCACGGGGGGTCCAAACACAAGCGCTCAAGACGCCACTACCGCGCCGCGATCGGCGATCGAGGGACCCCAGTGGGCCCGCACCAAAGGTCACTCCGGCGAAGGGACACTCTTACGCGTAGTCGAACCAAGGGGGGAGGTAGAAGGCAAGGCGTAGAAGTGGGAGGTCCGCGAAGACGGCTGCATGCAGCAGACGTTTCGCCCCCCCTCCCCCCCCCCCCCCGTTTCCCTGTGCCTCCCCATCGCTCGCCCGATCCGCATCTAGAAGCAGGAACGTTTGACGCTCCGCGCGGATTTCCTGGGTCTGCGCTGGACCCCGCTGCCTGCCGCGCGGAGCGCGCCAGGGGCGGCGCTGGAGGCGCCGCCGGGGGGGCCCAGCGCGGATCCGAGAAATCCGCGCGGAGCGCCAACATATTATGTTTATGGCGCTTTCGCCCGACCCGCATCCGACCCGCATCCGGGAGAGAACCGCCCCCGGGGGTGCGTCGCTCCTCCTCCTGGCTGCCCAGCGGTGGCAACCTGTCCCCTTTCGGGTTCTGGACCTTGTAGAAGTCCCACCTCTCCGCCGGCGGGCACGAGGCGGGCGCTCGCCGCAACCGGGGGGGGAGGGAGAGAAGAGGGGCAGTTAAGCAGGAGGGGGAGGGGGAGTACGGTAGGAGCTCGGCCACAAGAAGCCTTCCACAAGAAACCCAACACTGGAACCCCAAGACGTCCATTGACTTTTAGTGTGGGAGCGTCACGCTTTCCGTGTCGAAACCATAGAAGCCCAAGAAACCCAGGGCACCCTGGAGGCAAGCAGGGTGCTTCTTGGCATGTGCCTCCACTGTAGAAGAAGAAAACCAATAGTAATAAGAATAATAAAGTAGAAGAAAACGAATAAGAAGAAGAAACAGAGGACACACCTTCTTGTATTGGCGCTGGGTCCCCTTGGCGGCGCCTCCGAGCAGGAGGCCGACTTGACTTGCATGCCAGTTCCCCAGCACAGGCCCACTGCTTCAGCACGTCGGGAAACCCTCATGTCGATTTCTACGGAAATCCGACACCGTGACACAAACTTTTGGGTCTGCGGGGCGAGAGCGAACCTCTTCCGGTTAAAAGCAAGGCGGGCTCTACGCAAAGCTCTCATTGGGGAGACAGAGCACAGGCGGGCGGGGCCCCAGGCGGCCGGAGGGCGGGCCGGGGTGCAGGCGGTGCCGAGGAGCTTGCACAGGACCGTTTTTTTTTTTCTCCTTTTTTTTCTATATAAAAACAAAAAAAAACGCCGTGAAGAGATCGATTCCTCCCCCGTCCCCCCTCCTCGGCCCCACCTCCCCGGGCGGACACTGGGGACGGGGGCCCGGGTGGCCTCCCCCGCGGCCCACGAAGCGAGAGCGAGGGGGAGGAGGCAACGCCGCGGAGGAGTCCCCCCCCCTGCTCTCCCCCCTGAGGTGACCTCGATAACAGGGGATGCGTCGACCCCTATCCCAGGTTCCGTGAGGTTTTCGAGAGGATCAACAATTTGGGGCCCAACCCTGGGATATACGAGGGGGGGGCGCCCATCCTCGACAGGGGTGCGTCCGAATAGCCCCCTCGGGATGTATCCCAAGATTCCTCCCCTTTTCTGAGCGACCACACTTTTCTGGCGGAAGTCGGGGATTGGGGGAGAGAAATCGCCTGCGACTCGAGATGGAGAGACCAAATTCGGCAGGCCCGAAATGGGTGCGAGAGAAAACGGCACGATGTCCAGCAACAGAGGCTGCTCAGAACCGACAGCGGCCGCCGTTGGGCAGGCGACCTCTGGTCTCGAATGGGCAGCATCCGCGACGACACCGACAGCGACCCCTGATCATAATGGACAGCGTATGCTGTCGGCGCTGGTCCTCGCCCTTACCGCCCCCATGTTCGATCGCACCGACCAGTGAGGCAAAAAGAAACGGGTCTTACGCAAGAAAATAGAAAAAGAAAAACGCCATAAACATAAACGTGTTGCGCTCCGCGCGGGATTCTTGGATCTGCGCTGGACCCCGCCGCCCCTGCCGCGCGGAGTGCGCCAGGGGCGGCGCAAAAAGGCGCTGCTAGGGGGCTCCAGCGCCGATCCGAGAAATCCGCGCGGAGTCTTCCGACAGTTTACGTTTGCAGCGTTTTTGTTAAGGGCCCTGGGGCACGCAAATAAATACACACAAACAAATAGCAGGATTCCCCATCTTTTCCCCCATGTTCCTGGATCTCTATCTTCCCCCCCCCTTCCCATAGCTTCGCACATTCCCCTGGGACTTGACGATTGTTTTTTTTTCGCAGCGCAAGCAAAGCTGTACACAGTTTTGACTCCACGCGCTGGCGAAGATCTAGAGGCTGAGATGCAATCGAGGTTTCAATCCCGAGGGAGACCAGTAGGAAGCAATATTGCGAGTGATACGAATTGCCCTCTGAACGTATCGGGCAGGAGTTGCATACATTGTGTGTGATGGTGTCTGCGTTTTTTCCCCTCCCGCGTTTGTGTCTACAGTGTTTTTTAAAGGGCCCTGGGACACGCAAATAGATGCACACAAGTAATCAACAGGATTCCCCATATTTTTCCCATGTTCCTGGATCTCTGTCTTCCCCCCCCCCTTCCCATAGCTTCGCACATTTCCCTGGGACCTGACGATTGATTTTTTTCGCAGCGCAAGCAAAGCTGTACACAGTTCTGACTCCACGCGCTGGCGAAGATCTAGAGGCTGAGATGCAAGCTGGGTTTCAATCCCGAGTGAGACCAGTAGGAAGCAATCTTGCGAGTGATACGAATTGCCCTCTGAACGTATCGGGCCGGAGTCTTCCGAAAGTTTACGTTTGCAGCGTTTTTTGAAGGGCCCTGGGACACGCAAATAAATACACACACACACAAATAACGGGATTCCCCACATTTTCCGTTATTTCCTGGATCTCTGTCTTCCCCCCCCCCCTTCCCATAGCTTCGCACATTCCCCTGGGACTTGACGATGGATGGTGTCTGTGTTTTTTCCCCTCCCGAGCTCTCTCTCTTCTTCGAGCGACGACCTCGCGCGGTGGATCGCGCAGGCCGCCCGAGCGGCACGCCGCGCGGGGAGCGAGAGGGCGCCCGCGCGCGCACTCGCGCGGCACGGCACGCAGCGCAGATGCCCAAGTTGGGGTGCACGTCGGCAACGCGACAGCAGCTGATGCAACCATCTCTAGGGGGAAAACAAACCTACCTCGCTTTTGACCACCCTCGCTTCCAAGAGATACCAAACGATGCCAAATTGCAGCCTGTGCTGGTCAGGCCGCTTGACGAGGAGGCGCGTGGTATGGCTTGGTTTTGCCTGGAAGCGAAAGCGGGGTAGGTAATTCACGCTCTGAATCTCAACAAAAAAAACAGAAACTACAAAAAAAACGGGCGGGGGATTTACAAAATCGTTGCCAAAATCGGCTTGGGGGGCGGGGCCTCATGAGAGCTCGCGCGCGAAGGCTGGGAGGCAGATCCCGGGCGGCCCTCTCCGCAGAGACGACTGGGTCCCAGCAGCGGGCCAGATCGACGGGCTGATTCTTGAGGGGCGGAGGACGGTATATAACATGGACTGTTTCGCTGTCGGGGGCGCCTGTCCCAGGGCGGCTGGAAAATTTATACCCTTACGGTGGCACCGTAGGGGTAGAAACTTTCCAGCCGCCCAGGGACAGGCACCCCCGACAGCGAAAAAAAATATTATACCGTTCTTCGCTCGCTGAGATTTAGCCGGACCGAGCCAGATGAAGCACGGGATGAAGCCCCAGGGATCCGACGCCCCCAACAAAAATTGGAGCGGCGGGATTTGGGCAGTCTTCGTTCGGGCCTCCGGGGGCCCTGGCCAAGCCTCGGGGGTGTAACAAAAACTGCTGGGGACGAAAAACCGGCCCCGGGGAAGTCGTCCGTGCGGACCTCCGGGGCCCACGCATCTAAAAAAATTGAGCAGCTGGATGTCTGGGGCTAGGCTCAACGGGACCAAGCCGCATCAGGCCAGCTTGTGCCGGACCAGGCACGTCTGTGGGATCGGATGGATCACCGACGAGCTGAACGTAACCTCCCAGGGGTTGCATCCTGACGGATGTCCGCGCAATCGACCCTCGACAAGCGCTTTCCACTGCTCGCAAAAACACTCCAGCAAATGCCCTGGAGCAGCCGCGGAGGCTCTACGATCCAGCACATCGAGGCAAACCACGTGTGCTTCTCGGACGCTTGCGAGAAGGCACCTTGCGACTAGCGGAACGCTCTCGGTGAGACCCCGCTCTCTTCTACCGCTCTAGTGGCCCTCCCCAGAAGAAGAAAGAACGCCATAAACAGAAACCTCTGGCGCTCCGCGCGGACTTCTTGGATCCGCGCGCGCCCTGGGCGGCGCAAAAAGGCGCCGCCGGGGGGGGGGCCCAGCGCGGATCCAAAACACCCGCGCGGAGTGCCAAAAGTGTAGGTTGAAACCCGGACCCGCGACGACATGACTTTGGCATGACGCGGTCGCCCCCCAGAGGTCCCGACCCATTCCCCGGGACCGGCTCCTCCTCCTGAGCCGCTTCTTGACGGCCCCGAGGCCCGGCGAGGGCCCCCCGGGGCCGAACACAATAGCGAAGCACCTCCCCTCGTGATCTCTCTCTGACCCGAGGGGGCCCGGGCACCGCTCTTTCCTCTGCGGCCACTGCGGCCCGGCCGATCGAGGACGCGGGGAGCCGCCGCGCGCCCGCGAGGGCGCCCGGCGAGCCGGCTCTCGATCGGGGGCCGCCGTCGCCGCTCTCGCGAGCGGGGAGCGCGGAGCGCCGTCGCCGCCCTCGCGAGCGAGGAGCGCGGAGCGTCGTCGCCGCCCTCGCGAGCGGGGAGCGCCTCGCCGTCGCTCGGGCGTCCAGGTCCCCGGGGGCACGGTCTGGCTATGGTCGCGCGCTCGCAGAGCTGCTCCGAGGGGGGTCCCAGACCCCCTCGCGTCATGAAAAAATCACGACGGGAGGTTTTTCGTCATTTTCGGCCTCTGGGGGCCCTTACCGGGCTTCGGGACCGTCAAAAAACGACTCAGGATGAAGAGCCGGTCCCGGGGAATGGGTCCAGAGTTCTGGGGGTCGCGTCATGAAAAAATCATGACGTCGGGGGTCTGGGGTGCAGGCTCTCAGGCGCTGGCCTTCGCCGAGGCGAGTGCGCACGTCCGGGCGATGCCCAGGAGCCCCTGGGATGTTGCTGTGTTTCTTTTGTGTTTCGTCGTCTTCGTTGATGGAGTGAGAAGCACAAAAGAAAAAAAAACTGGGCGGATGTTCTGCAATTTGTCACACGAGCCCCACGCTGATCTCGCTCTCTCACTCTCACTGCTGAATTGCGTTATGCGCATGCAGATGCATACGCATATGACATGTTTACTTGGCATGCCCTCGCACGTCGCTCTGCACATTGCACAGGTACACATAACATCACACGCATGCACATTTAAAACAGACATGCACATGCATCCTTAAAGTGTATGAGAACCATCGCGCGCTTCGCGTGCGCTCAAGTTCTAGGTAGACTGGATGATCGAACTCTCGGGGGTCTCTATTTGATGATACTTCTTATCCGGGAGCTCCAAAAACACGAAGACGGCCCGAGTGGTTTCCAAGACTTCCTACGGTCCACCCACGGCGGCCTCTGAGAGGCTCAAGAGGCACTTCGGGGGCCCTTCTATTCGCAGTGGCTGGACGTAGCCGAAGAAAGCGGGAGGAACAGGACAGGTGGAGGGCGTCCCTGGGGGAGAAGGAGGAAGAGGAGGAGGAGGAGGAAGAGGAGGAGAAGGAGGAGGAGTTAGAGAAGGTGGAGGAGACCGCAGAGGAGAAACAGGAGGAGGGGGAGGAAGAGGGTGAGCAGGAAATATGAGATGTCCTTGTATTGCAAGCGTAGCCAAGCTGCCAGGCGAACTGGAAAAAAGGAATGTTGGACTTCCAGTTGTTCCCAACTAACATGCTGTTGGATCTTCGTTTTTGAAGAAGAAGCGCCCCGCGTCCCTCCTCTCCTTCCTCCTCCCCCTCCTCCTCTTCTCCTCCCTCCTCCCGTCCCTGCCTCTGTCTCCCCCGCACAGAACAACGCTCCGTGGCACCACAGGGCGCTCCACCGAAGGCCCGACTGCGACCGCCCGCATGCGCCCCCCCACCCAATACAGCGCTTCGTGGCCCCATGGGGAGCTCCACCAAAGACCCCTGTGCTACCACCCGCATGCGTCCCCACTACCCACTATACCGCTTCGTGACCGCATAGGGAGCTCCACCGAAGGTCCCAATGCTACCCCGCACGCATGCGTCCCCCACATGCACGGTACTGCGCTTCGTAGCTATATGAGGGAGCTCCACCGACGGCCCCAGTGCTACCGCCCGCATGCGCCTCCCCACCAAGTACAACGCTGCGTGGCTCCATAGGGGGTCCCACCGAAGGCCCCAATTCTAACGCCCGCATGCGCCCCCCCACCAGTACAGAGTTCCGTGGCTATATAGGGGGCTCCACCGACGGCCCCAATGCTACCGCCCGCATGCGCCCCCCCACCAAGTACAGAGTTCCGTGGCTATATAGGGGGCTCCACCGACGACCCAAGTGCTACCGCCCGCATGCGTCAATGCCGAAATGAGTTGCGGGGCCGCGCGCGAACTGCGCCCGTGAGAACCATCGATGGAGCTTCCTATGTGGCCACGACGCGTGTGGGGTGTGTGCCGAAATGGGTTGCGGGGACGCGTGCGGACTGCGACACTAGGACCATCGATGCAGCTGTCTGTGGAAACACACAACGTGTGAGGGGTGTGCACAAGTTGGTGGTGATGACGATGACGACGACGATGACGATGCCGACGACGATGACGATTTCGATGCCGGTGATGACAAGGACGACGACTACAATGATGATGATGATGCTGCTGCTGCTGATGATGATGATTATGACATGATGGCGAATGCGACGGTGCTGGTGATGTTGGTGGTGATGATGCTGGTGATGGTGGCGATGATTGTGTTGCTACGAGTGATGACGATGACGACGGTGATGACGAAGACTTTACAAACGATGCTGATGACGATGGCGATGATGGTGTTGTTGATGATGGCGATGATGATGTGGGTGGGGATGCCGGTGATGGTGCTGGTGATGACGTTGCTTATGATGCTAAAGTTGATGCTGATGACGGTGGTGCCAATGGTGGTCATGATAGTGATGAGGATGATGACAATGATGACGATGGTGATGATGGTGAATATGCGAGTGATGAGTAAGCTGGTGATGCTGATACTGATGCCGATCATGGGCTGTTGGTGGTCTTGATGGCGCTGGCCATAATGATAACGATGACAATGGTGATGATGACGATGCTGCTACTGCTGCACATGATGCAGGTGATGGTGATGATGACGATGATGGTCCCGAGGAGGATGACGATGATGATGATGCTGCTGTTGAGGATGGTGGTAGCAATAACGATGGTAATAATGGTAACGATGATGATGACAGTATTCAACCATGATGACGAAGGTGATGATGGTGATGCTGATAACGATGACGATGCTGCTGGCTGCGATGATGACGATACCGATGACGATGATGCCGATGATGATGCTGATGATGCTGATGATAATGCTAATGATGATGCTGATGCTGATGTTGCCGATGATGCTGATTATGATGGTGATGTTGCCGATTACAACGACGACGACGAGGACGATGATGCTGATGCTGCTGCTACTGCTGCTGCTGACGATGATGATGATAATCATGACGGTCATCATCATGATGATGATGCTACTGGTGATGATGATGCTGATGATGGGAGGACGGAGGAAGAGTGATGAGTGGGGAACGCGGGGCACAGTCTCTTCAACACGAGGACCGCGCTCCACAAGATGGTTGGGAACAAATATTCCACGATGCTCCAAGGCGGTCCGGATGTTCTGGCGCTGACGTCCGAGCGATGCCATCAGTCCTCGAAGGCGCTTCTGGACTGGCGGCTCTGCGGAGCGTCCGGGTCCTCGGGATGCCTATAGAGACAACGGGGAGAGGAGGATGAATCGTCTTGGGTTCAGGTCCCTCAAGGCACTCCTGGAGCAGAGCGTTCGGAGCTACCTTCTCCAGAGTTTACCATCAGCTGATATCCCATGGCTCACTGCAGGGCGTATCTCGGAGCCCATCATGGGGGCCCTTGTTGAGTTACAACGGCAGGAGAGGTGGAAGGCGTCAAAGGGTCAGCAGCAATTGCAGCAGGAGGATTTCCGACACAAGCGGCACAACAGGGCATCGGTTTCACGGATGTGCCGCCTTGGACCCGCTGCGACCCCACCTGTGCCTGGACCAGAGTTTGTTTGAGGGCCTCCTGGCCTCTAGGGCGCTGATGCCCAGCAAGGGGTGGTAGTGACCCAAACCGTTGTAAGATCCTGGATGGAAGTCGGATGTCCTTCCCCTGGCGGGCTTCTCACGGGGCGTGTCTGTATCGACGGTTCTGGCCTGGACCTCCTCCTTCTGCAGTTCTCCAAGGCGGGTTGGGCGTCGGTCGCGGCTGTCGATGGAGCTCTCACGTGTTCCTCGAGTCGGATCGACGTTGTTGGATCTGCGTGTGAGCCCCTTCCTCACCCTGTCCAGGCCTCGGGTTTGGAGAGACTTACCGCTCATTGATGTATCGCAGGCTTGCAGGACCAGGAGAGTTGACCATTTGCACTGACTGCATAATGCTGATCGACGTGTGGATCAAGGCATCCCAGCAGGACACCGATGAGTTAGCCTACTCAGAGATCTGGCATGAGACTTCCTGGAGAGGGTTTGACCACAGCTGGGACTCGATTAGGCTCGTAAAGGTTAAGTCTCACCTCACTCGCACTCGGGCCCTCCGAGATGGCCACGCGGCCTGGGCGTGGTATGGCAACCAGAAGGCTGACGAATTAACTAAGTTTGGGGCCAAAGGGCACCCCGGATACCCCTCCGATCAGACTCACCGCGTTAAGGCTATCCTTAGCTCAGAGCTGACGCAACGGCCCGGCTTGGAAAATCTGGATTGTCTGATGTCGCCAAGGCACGGCCTCATCGTCGCAGGAAAGGCTCTGTGTGTGCATGCTTGGGTTGGTGCCCGATCCCCAAAGGGCATGCCACAGAAAAGCTTGGCACGTGTTATAGGTGCGCCACGTGCGGGGGGGGAGAGGGCCCTCCAGAGCTAGTACAGTAGGGGCTCGGCCACAAGAAACCTTCCGCAAGAAACCCAATCCTGAGACCCCAGGACGTCCATGGATTTCTGGTTTGGGGACGTCACGCTTTCAATAGCGAAAGCATCGAAACCCAAGATACCGAGGGCACCCTGGAGGCAAGCAGGGTGTTTCTTGGCATGGGTCTCCACTGTACAGGCTCTGGCTTGGAGGCAGGTCGGTGGCCTGGTGCTGCGACTGTGGCGCACACGGCAGCAAGAGAGCAGATCTGTTGCGCGTCGTGCGCCCGCAAGGGCCTCTCGACAGATCTCGGCAGGAGTCCCCCTTGCTGCTCAAGCAGGTGGCCGATCCTTCTTCCAAAAGAGCTGTTCGCTTCTCGATCTCACTCTCTCCTCGAATGGACAAAGGCTGGACTACCCCTGCAATTCCGTGATTTCCGTTGCCGAGCGTCGTTTCGCTTATAGAGTTGAAGGTTCTGATCGGGGTGGGTGGGCCCACACTTTGGCCAGGGCCATAGGTGGGCCGCCGTGGATGGTGCAATGTCGGTTGCCTGCCGCCGCTGCGTTGCCGCTCTGCGTCACCACAGCCAAGCTGGTGACAGGGTGACAGGAGCAGGGTGGGGCTGCTCTAGTTCTCGTTTATCTCTGTTCTGCCAGTCAGCCTTGTCGAGGATGCACTTGCTGAGGAGTCAACTGGAGTCAACAGGATGAGGAGAAGGAGGAGGAGAGGCAGGACTTTGATGTCACCAGCCCGAGCCCGAGGATGAGAGACCAAATCAGGATAAGGAGCAGGATGTGCGTGAGCGTGCAGCAGGGGGAGGAGAGGAGGAGGAGGAGGAGGAGGAGGAGGAGGAGGAAAAGAAGGAGGATTAACGCAACAGGCACGCTTCTAATGTCGGTCTATTGTAAACGGAGGAGGATGAGGAGGAGGGGGAGGACGAGGAGGCGGAAGAGAAGGATGAGAAACGTGGCCTGAGGGAGTAGGAAGAAGAGGAGGAGGATCATCGAGCAGGGAAGATGGGGGCGCAAGGAGGAAGGCGGAAAGAGGAGGACCTCCGGGCTGCTTTGGGCGCGCGCAAAGGAAGCACACGTGGTTCGGACCGCTGCTCAATTCACGACAAGCAAGTCACGCCCATTCCACATCCGCATTTACACGCACGGGGCCCATCGGACACAATAGACACCAGGATTGCGAGCAAGCATCGGGGACTTCGCACTCGCTCCTCTCTCCCGCGCTGGCTGCAACGTTCATGGACATCCCGCCGATCTCGTCTCACATGCGGAGCTATACCTTTCGACCGAGCACTGCTCGGAAAAAGACGCGGATACATCAAACCATGCTGCAACACAGCCGCCCGCCCCAAGTCCCTTCTTAATGGGACCCTGCAAGCATTCCACTTCACTAAGGAAGCGTTCCCTTCAAAGACGACCACAAAGGGCGCGAATAGGTAGGATCATAGAACTCAACGGGACGTCCAACACAAACAAAACTTGGAAACACAGCCGCCCTCCTCGGTGTGGCTGTTGCGCGATGTCACTTCCGTCAGAGAAGCATCCTGCAAACTATCAAACCAGGATCCGCCCAACACCTAGGTCAATGCTGCACATGTTTTGACGTACGTATAAAACATAATTGAGAATACGTCTCAAACGAGAGCCCCAAGGTGAGAGACAGACTATCTTCTCGTGCAACTGGCAAGAGATTGAAGACGAATGTCCAATGGGCGTGGCACTAAAATTACAACCACATGTTAAAAAGAACTGCCCTCCATCAATGACTGTGCCCGGTGCTGAGACGGAAGCCACTTGTGAAAACCGTTTGCCCTCCAACCGTGTAACTGCTGGACGTTCCAAACTTCAGGAACACGATGGGTGGATCTGTCTCAGGCGAAACGCCCACCGCACCTTACAGACACGACTTGTGGTGCGAAGGGGGTACTCGAACAGCAGGAGGGAAAACATCAGGGGGCAAGCCAATTCCCCAACGCCGTCCAAACAGTGCCAGAAGCGGTTCCACAATCCTCTGCCGCAGCCCGTGCATCTACGACGAGAGACTAACGGCCTCCACCTGGGAACTGACATTCGAACTCGCCCACCCGTTCAGGGCGAGCTACCACGCACACATTTGAGCTGGCGGGGAGCAGCGAGGACAGAACGTCCGTCCGCCCCCTCCTACTCATTAGATTCGTCCTCCTCCAACTTCTCCTCTCCACCCGCTCATCATCATCCCGAGAAGCGGGCCTGGAGTAGACATCGACCGAGTCCTTCCCGAAATCGATGGCGTACGGCGGCAGCGTGCGGACCTGCGTCTCGTACCTCGGCGAGGCGCTACAAGATTCGTCCTCTTCCTTCGCCACCCTCCAGCTCGTTCCCATGCTCCCTCTGCTGTCCCGGTTAACTGGCACGATACCAGAAGCATAGGGGAAAAAGATAGCGGCATCGCCCCAACAGACACCCACCACCATCTCGCCCAACTCCCCGCTCCTCATCATCTCACCTCATCTCGCTCCACCACCCCTCTCGCCCATCTCGCTCATTCCCATGCTCCTCCTCGTGCTCCGCCTCCTCATCCTCATCCATCTCGTCCATCCTCGTGCTCCTCCACATCCTCCGCCCCTTCCCCTCATCACCCTCACCCAGGGCCAGGCACGGCGGCTCCCGGCGCCCGAACATCTGCAACAACCTGCTGCCGTGCCGTGTCTTGTACAGGACGCGAGCATCTCAGGATCCTCCTCCTGTAGAGTGGTTGCCTCCTCCTCTTCATCCTTCAAGGTTGTACGCTTAGAACTCCAGTCCCAAAACGGATGGCACAGCAAGCCCGAATTGGTCTCAAGAGGAGCGCTTGAGACCAGTGGACTGCCGTGCTATCGTGGCCTGGCTGCACCACTAGAAGGAGATACGAGACGGGCACTCGTTGTTGGCACACCTGCCAGCGACACCTGTTGCTGGTACGCCCAAAGCGGGAGATAAGAGACCATCATGCAAAGACACCAGGGCCCGGGCCCGCTCCTTTTCCGTGGACGCATGGTGGGTCAAACTGTCTTCTCGATCGGGGGGCCTTGGCCCGCGGACACCTCGCAAGAAATCCAGATGGGTGGGCTGGACTGCATCAAGCGAACACGCCATCTCGTTGTGCGACTACAGACTGGGCACGATGGAGCAGGATATGCAACAACAGGGAACCTTGACGCACGCAAGTACGCACGCAGAATGAAGTAAGCAACCAAGCAAGCAAGCGCCCAAGGGCTCACTCGATCACAAAAGGGAGGACTCAGAGAAGCACGCATTTAATACATGAAGCAAGGCAACCCTCTGGCATAAGAGCGGAAGGGCAAGCGCCTAAAGAAGCACGAATGCACACGACCAAACAAGAAATCGATCAATCAGAAAGCAAGCGTTGAAGGAAGCAAGCGCGCAAGCAAGTAAGCAAGGAATCATGAAAACGAACATGCAAAAGAGCAACTTTGCACGCAGGCAACGACTCAGTGAGTAAGCAGGCGCGGATGCATGGAAGCCAGGGAGCAGATAAGCAACCAAGGAACCAATGAAGAAGCGATGCAGACAGGCACGCAAACGAGCACGAAACAAATAACGTAAGGACACAAGGGAACAAGCAAGACGGATAATTAACCTCAAGTAGTTCCAACGGATAGCTACGTTTGTTTGTTGCCTGCTTGCTACTTTCCCAACGCACTCGTGGAGGGTATTATGCGTTCCTGCTGGGGGGCTGCTTGTGGCTCGCATGCATTACTTTGGACATGTTTGGATTCGCGCTGTCTCCTGAGAAGTTGATTGGACTCATACTATGGATGCCCATGGCTTCTGATAGATCACAATGCAACTCTGTTCGGTTCCAAAGGGACAAAGGAGGCGTACCCTGTGTGAACCGTGGGCAGGACAAAGAAGGAACCCGTTGGAGCGAGAAGAAACTATCATTGGCACGCCCAGTTGTAACAGTGCTTGCATGCACCTGGTGCAACAAAAGCAATATGTAGCCACCGCTTCTACCGACAATTACATCGGCAAGGGGGAATGTGAATGATAAGGACAACAAATATGACAATAAGAAGCATGGGGACAGAGCGGACATTCCGCATGCCAAAATACAGAGAGTGCGAGGAATGAGAAATCTGCCATGGTCGACGAGGCCGCCGTGGAAGCTGACAGGCGGCGGCGGCGAAGGGCGGGGCAGCGGACGACAGCTAAGCCCGCCGCGTGTAACAACACCAGAACAGATACGCCCAGAAGGTGAAGTCCACCGAACAGCCGACAACGTAAGACCATCGTGCCCACGGGCACACGCCAGCCTACCGGAGGGGCTAGCCCAGAGACGTCAAGGCGTAGAGGGGGCGGCAGCGGCGTAGGACGAGAGGCGGAGGAGAGGAGGAGTGTTTTCGCGGCACGTCATAAATATGCATGGTCCTTGAGGACCCACATTGCAAGGGCACTGTTACGAGCTGGCCAGCGCAGTGGGGCAAATATTGGATCAAGGGGCAAGGATGCAGGGGTCCCTTGTGAGAAAAATGATGTATCCCCACCATGTACTGACAGCTCGTCTGCAACAAAGAATTGTTGCTTCAGTGCGTGAGTTTCTTTTCCTTCCCACCATCCTAGAAGAGGCTGCGTACTCGTCGGCCTTTAGTCAGCGAGCGAGCGAGGAGGAGGAGGAGGAGGAGGAGGACGGGTCGCCTGAGCCCTTCGGAGAAACCCTCCACCCACATGCAAGGGATCGGGACCCTTGGGACCCGCGGGTCTAAAAGAGCAGATCGTCGGGTCTCTCTGTCCCAGGCCTCGCCAACAGGTCTCCAGGACGTCAGCCGCTCCAGCGCAGGCTCGCGGCCGGCCGCGCTCTCAAGCGGGGGCCACCGAGGGAACATGGCAGCACGCGCCGAGAGAAGGCGCGAAAGGGCACCAGGCCGAGCGCGGATCCCGTCAACTGGCAGTCAAGCGATAGCTCGCACCAGCAACCTCCCATGATCTGCGTCGTTGAATTCCACTCGGAAATCCTGGTTCTCCTGGAGCATCGAGAGCACAGCGGGCCGAATCAGTGCTTTTCCCCCCCAGGTTGTGTTTCCCTTTACCTGTGATAATGTTCCACCTCCGATCGCGCTGCAATTCGCGCGCCGACATTCTCACAGCCAACTTGGCCACCTCTACGGGCAAATTGCGCTAATCAATCCAGTCAGGCTTTATACGCCAATCAAGACGCTCCTCTGCCCCCGCTAGAGTCGGGGAGACGTAAGACCCGGGTACGGGGGACTCGGAAATCCCCGACGAGGTCGTCAAAAAAATGACGAGGCCGAGCCTGCATTTTGACGAGGCCTCCCGCTGCAGACATCCCACGAAACCCCTCCTCGTCAAAATCCGAGGCGCGGTCGTCAAAAAACGATGGCGAACCCGAGTCCTGGCAAACCCGGGTCTTACGCTCCCCCGATAGAGGGAAGGAAGAATCGCGCGGATATCTCGCAACTTACGGATATCTCGAACCGGCGCTCCGCGCGGACATCTCCGCGCGGAGCTCCGCGCGGGTGTCTCGAACCGGCGCTGGAGCCCCCCTCTCTGGCGCGCGGAGCGCGCACGGGGCGGCGGCGGCGGCCCCGCCAGGAGGGCCCAACGCCGATTAAAGGAATCGGCGCGGGGCTCCGAACGTCTGTGTTGATGCAGGCATTCCTCCTGCGACCCGCACTGGGGTACCACTTTCGGGTCGGGCGAAAGGGGGGGATAGCAAAAGGGGGGTTTGAGAATCAGCTCACGTAGCTGATTTTCCCGGCGCCTCCCGGCGCCGGAGGCGGCTATGTATCGAGGAATGGGCCCCTCGGTGAGGCCGAAGCCAGCTGCATGCAGCAAATTTCGTACCCCCCCTTTCCCAATCCCCCCCTTTCGCCCGACCCGAGACCCGCACTGGGGTATCACTTGCTGCGGCAGTTCAGCGCGTCCAGAATCCAATCGCAACCGTTACCGCCGAGGCATGCTCCGACCGCCTGCCCCCCCTGCACGGGCGTCGCTACGCCCGCGTCGCCCCTGGGGGGGCGGGAGCGTAAAGAGGTGGGGCAGGGGCCGCGGTGGGGCTGGGAGAAAATCCGCCCAAACGCCCCCTGGCCTGGGAGAAGGGAGTGCGCTCATGCAGCTGGGTCCGATCCCTGACCCCACCCTAGGATAAACCCCTCTGTTGGCTACCTACCAGACCACCCCAACCCAACCCGAAGACCCGAATTTCGGGTTGGGGGGGGTAAGGGTTCCACACGTGTTTTTTCTATGTTTCCCGACCCCCCCCCACTGGAAATCGAGGGTAAATCTGAGCCTTCGGGTTGGGTTGGGGTGGTTTGGTGGGTGGTGATCTGTCCATCCCTGGATCCCGAGCTCGCTGCCGCACCGGGCCATGCCCCTCGCCGCCGACCAGAAAAAGCCTCTACCCCAAGACGTCCGGCCGCTCGAATCTCTGTTGCTGCACGGGCCGCGGAGGTCCGGACCACTTCCCCGGGGGCCGGTCTCTCACGCCGAGCCGTTGTTTGGGCGCTCCCGCGGCCCGGCGAGGGAGGAGGAGGAGGAGGAGGAGGAGGAGGAGGCCGAAAAAGCTGCCAGAGTCCCGCCGCTCCGAGTTCTGCTGCGGCGTCGGACCTCCGGGCCTGCCAGACTCCCCCTCTCCGTCTCCGCCCCGACCTCTCCGCGCAGCCCTGCCCCGACCTCTCCGACGCTCCTCCCTCCTCCTCCTCCTCCTCCTCCTCCTCCTCCTCCTCCTCCTCCTCCTCCTCCTCCTCCTCCTCGCGCCCGTGCGGCGGCCTCGGACAGCGCGAGGAGCTGCGGGTTCGAGCTGGCGCTGGGGCTGTTCTTGAACGTGTCGCAGTGCGAGAGCGTCACGAAGTCGGCGACGATGGAGACGAGCATCAGGGACAACATGACCTGCCGCGGACGCTCCGGCTTGCCCGGTCTCTGAGTTGGCAGCGCGCCTGGGGGGGGGAATGAGGAGGTGCGGGGCGTCTCAGAAGGCTCGGACGTCCTCCGGCCTTCTGGGAAGTTTTCTGGGCTTTCCCCGGGGACAACAAAAAACTGTTCAGGAGGCGCGAGGGCTTCTGAGAAGCCCCGCCGCTTTCTGAGCAGGCCTTCTCATTCTCACTTCCCCCCCTCGCTGGCCGCCAACGAAAAACGGGTGGGGCTGGCACCCCCAAGATCCCATCGAGACGGGCACCCAGGATCCGAAGAGGGGCTCAAGGAGCTCCCGAGACGGCCCCAAGAAGGGCCCGAAAGGGGGAACTCGATCCGACACTTGCATACCTCGCCCCTGAGATGACCCCCGAAACCGCCAGCGGGCCCCCAAGAGGCGCCCAAGAGGCTCCTCCAGAGGTCCCCGAGAGGCCCTCTGAGAGATAGCCGAGAGGCCTCGGATCCACGGCCCAGGCACGGTGGCGGAGTGGGCCGAAGGCAGCGATGCCAGCTTGAAGGCACGGGGGCGGAAACCGCACCCTGCTTTGTGGTGGCGCGAGGTCGCTGACGTGTCCGTTTGAACTCCTCTGCCGTCCTCTCTTGGCGCATCCTCGGGGAGTCTTGGGGCACTCCTGGGCCGGCTTGGGGGGCTCTCGGGCTGTCTTCGGGCACTCTTGAGCCGTCCGTGGGCTCTTCAAGAGAGATTGCAAGACGATGTTCGAAACATCCATTCAAGCATGCGAAGTTGGAGGTTGATCACTTGCTTTAAAGATGTCCACAGCGCTGCAGTTTTCACCCGCCTGGCCGTTGTCAACCCGCATGGGCCTTGAACCCGCCTGGCCGCCAACTTCAAACTGCATGGCCAACGACCGCGTGACTGTTTTCATTAGCCTGGCCATTCTAACCCGCCTGGCTGTGCTGACGTCCTTGGCCGTTTGAGCCCGCTTGGTCGTCTTAACCCGCCTGGCCGTTGTAACCCGCCTGCCCGTTTTAAGCTGCCTGGGCGTTTTGACTCGCCTGGCAATTTCAGATCGCTTGGCCGTTTTATTCGCGCGGCAATTTTAACCCGCCTGGTCGTTTGACCCGCCTGTCCGTTTTGACCCGCCTGGCCGCTTGAACCCGCTGGGCCGTCTTTAAACCTACCTGGCCGCCTTCACGTGCCTGGCCGTTTTAACCCGCCCTGTCGATTGGTCCCGCTTGTCCGCGTTCATCCGCCTGGCCGCGCTGACATCCTCAGTCGTTTTCATCACTCTGGCCATTGTGCACCGCCTGGCCTGGCCCCAGCGGCCCCCGAGACGCCCCCCCGAGCTCCAATGAGACCTCCAGAAGGTCCACAGAATACCAAGCCACGAATTGTTCCGCTAAAAGGTTCCTCACCTGCTTGTGTGTCCTCGCCTCGTGGGCCCTCCCCGAAGGCCCAAGGCGACAGGGCCCGCGAGAGCCCCCAAAGCAGCCCCAGAGGGGGCCCCAGAGGTCCCCCCATGCGCTCCAGATGGGAACCGGAGGAAAGTCCCCGAAGGCGCCCAGGGCGCCCAGCGGACCCCGAAGGCGCCCAAAGAGGGCCCGGGAGAGCCCTGTGGACCCTCCATCACCGAGCGCGCTCCACGGCTCGCAAAGTGCCCACTCGCACACGTCCGCAGAGCAGCTGCCTGCCTTGACCTATACTTCTTCATCGTACAGCCCCCGCGAGGGATCCGTAGGCCACTTGCGAGCAATAACTTTGCGCGTATAGTAGGCGTCCCAGACGGACCCGGGGCGGGCCCCGGCAGGTGCCCCCAGAGAACGCCTCGCCCGGGGCTCCCCGGGCGGCTTCCCCAAGGGGCCGGCCGGGGGGGCGCGCGGCCTCCTGCAGCAACCGTCGGCTGCCCCGCAGGTTCCCCGGGAGGGCCCAGAGAAGAGCTGCTGCTGTGTCTGCTGTGTGCCTGTTCTTGTCGGCGGTCCTCTCGGCCTCGCTCTGAGGCTCCGCCGCTTCATCCCTCCTCTGCTCTGCCTAATTCAAGCTTCGCGCGGCCCGCTCAGTTTCGACCGGAAGAGGTGCGCTCTCGACCCGCGGATCAAAAAACTGTTTTTGTCGGCGGTGGACGAACCTCCCTTTAGTAAGCCTCCCTGCAGTGACAACGGCCTAGGACCGAATCCGACGGACTTGGACCCGCAAAAATGACGGCCGCGACGCCCCCTCGCGAACCGAAAACGGCCAATTCGCTAATCCACGTGTCAGGGTAAAAGGTCTGTCCACCCCCGATACTGGGGGGTCCCAAAGAGAGACTCCGGAGGCCGCCGGGGAGACCCAGAAGGCAAAAATCAACCGGGAACCTGACAGCTGCAAGAGCACCCAAGAGACGGCCCCTGACAACCCCTCCCCGCTGCCTCCCCCCCTTCTCCAGTCGCGGGGGGGGGGGCACGCAGGCCACCAGCGCGGCCGCGCTTCCGCTCGACGCCTCACGACACGGGCGACTCCAAGAGGCAGGGGGGAAGGGGGCGACTCGCCGAAGACGTCTTCGAGACGGGGAGGTGCGGGATGGAGTGGCGCAAGGAGGAGATGGGGACGATGTGAGGGAGGGCTTGGAGGGAGAAGGAGAGGGGAGGAGGGGAGAGACAGAGGAGAGGAGAGGGGAAGATGGCAGGGAGGGGAGATGGGAGGACAAACTAAGCGTGCCATTATCTGGCATACGGGAGCTCCACCTAAGGTCCCATTGGCGCAGTCCTCATGGCGGCGCCGCCCTATCTTGGCACACCCCTCACACGCTTCGTGGCCCCATAGGAAGCTCCGCCCCACGCCATTTTCGGCACTCTTCACGCGCTTCGTGGCCCTGTGTGGAGATCCACCGAAGGCGATACTAACAACGACGGTATTCACAACTGCATATGGTTGGATGTTTCTCGCCAAGCTAAGTTTACGCAGTGTTTTGTTGTACGTCGAGTGTTTCACGCAGTGCTTGTTTTACGCAGTGTTTTTACGTAGAGGTTTGACGTAGTGGTTTGACGTAGTGTGTGTGTGTGTACACCATGTGTTTGACGTGGCTGCGAAGTGCTTCCTGCGTAGCGTTTCCTGCATAGTGTTTCCTACGCGCAGTGTTTCCTGCGCAGTGATTCACACGCAGTATTTCATATGTAAAATGTCCTACACGCAGTGATTCCCACGCAATTTCCTACGCAGTGTTTCCTTACGCAGTGGTTCCTACGCAGTGCTTCCTACGCAGTGCTTCCTGCGTAGTGTTTTCTGCGTAGTGCTTCCTGCGCAATTTTTTCTGCGAGACGGTTTCTGCGTAGCGGCTCTTGCGTAGTGATTTCTGCGTAGTGGTTCCTGCGTAGTGCTTCCTGCGTAGTGTTTCCTGCGTAGTGTTTAGTGCGTCCTGCGTGGTGTTTCCTGCGTAGTGTGTGCTTTCGTACGCATTTTTTTACGCAATGATGTTATTTACCCAATGCTTTGTGTACGCCATGTGTTGTTTGACGCACAGAGGTTTCCGTAATTAGAGATTCCAGCGTAGTGTGTCTTTTCTGCGTCGTGTTCTGCGTAGTGCGTCCTGCGTAGTGTCCTGCGTAGTGCTTTCTGCGTAGTGTTTTCTGCGTAGTGTTTGCTGCGTAGTGTTTGCTGCGTAGTGTTTCCTGCGTGGTGTTCACCAAACTCGTTCTGGCCATTTCTGGGCGCGGCGGGCAGCCGCGCAGTGTCAACAGCGCAGTGTCAGCAGCGCAGCGTCAATAAGGTAGTGTCAACAACGCAGTGCCAACAGCGCCCGGTCACAGGAGAACACCGAGATGACCAACACAGCAGCGCGAGTTCGGCGAGTTTCACCCAACTCGCTCTGGGCATTTCTGGGCGCGGCCGGCAGCCGCGCAGTGTCAACAGCGTAGTGTCAGCTGTGCAGTGTCAACAGCGTAGTGTCAATAGCGCAGTGTCGACAACGCACGGTCACAGGAGAACACCGCGATGACCAATAACGCAGCGTGAGTTCGTTTATGTTCGGCAATTCTGAGAGTTCATCCTAACTCTGAGACAACATGCGTACTGTGTTTGCGTAGTGTTTTCGCGTAGTGCCAAGAGTGCAGTGCCAGCAGCGTAATGTCAACAGCGCAGTGCCAGCAGCGTAGTGCCAAGAGTGCAATGTCAGCAGACACTACGCTGTTGACAATAGCAATACGCTGTTGACACTACGCTGCTCACACTACGCTGTTGACACTACGATGTTGAAGGTAACTCACGGCTAAAATCTTCAAGTAACGATTCAGAGAGCTCTTGCCCAATTGGAGAACTCGCCGACACTGCGAGAACGAATGCGTCGAGTGGCTGCCGATCCCCGAGCGTTCGACGCACCTGTTCGCAGATTCGACGAACCAATCAGTTCCGGAGAGTATATAACTCAGTTCTGTGGGCGATCTCCTGCGCGATGCGTCAGAGGGGCGAGGGCAGAACCACCCGCGGCCCACCCGCACGGCTTCGACGGCGCCCTCGGCGGCCGCGGCGGGCCCGCCGGGACGTCGGCGAGGCTCTGCGGCAGGCCCTCGTCGTAGAGGGGTGCAGACGGGCGGCGGCCCAGCTAGACCCCCCCCTCTCACACTGAAAAGGGACCCTGGGACACACAAACAAGTGGACGCAAAGCACAGGATTCCCCCCAGTTTCCCATGTTTTGTCGGGGCTTTTGTCTTCCCCCCCCCCCCTCCACCTCCCGTATCGTCCCATATGTTCTAAGGACTCGACGATTCATTGTGTCTGTATTAGTTTTCCCTCCCGTATGGTACAGTCGGACCCAAGGCAGAAGAGCATCATGCAAGAACACGAGGCCCGCCGCCGGCCGAAGCACACAGAACATCCCAGGGTGCCCTCCCCACGATGCACAAGGACCTCCAACCAGCACGGAGAACATCAGGGTGCCCTCCCCGAACCGACCTCGATCGAACACCTCGGGGTCCGACTGCGTTGTGCGGAATGGTCAAGAGGAGGGCGGAGGGAGGGGGGGGGATGGCGGGGAGAGGAGCGTGGAACGGACGGACCGAGAAGTACAGAGAGAGAGAGAGAGAGAGAGAGAGAGAAGGAGAGAGAGAGAGAGAGAGAACAAAAAAAAAGAGCGCCAGGGGGCTGCGACCGGCTGCCCTGCCTGGGCCTGGCTGCCCCCCGGGGGGTGCCGCGGACTGCCCTTCCCCGCCGAATGGGAGAGACACAGAGAAAGAGGGAGAGAGAGCGAGAGAGACTTCAAGCGAGCAGGAGGTTGACGAACAAGCTTGGGGGTACGACCCCGAAGAAGCGGTTGAACCAGTAGAGTTGGTACCACTTGTCGTCGTAAGTGCCCAGCATCCCCACGAATCCAAAGACCAGGCCGAACGAGCCAGTGATCGCTGAAGGGGGCCGGAGTTTCTTGAACGACAGGGAGCGATGCCGCGATCCATGCAACGTAGCTCGATGGGGGGGGGACAGCGGTGACAGAAGTGGATGGGAAACGAGAGAAGATGGAACGTGTCCCGCTGAGGTGACAAGGAAGGATGAGGGCGAGTAGGATAAACGCGAGAAGAAGGCTCCCCATTCTCCTATTGTACTCCTCCTTCTCCTACGCCGCTTGTCCCTCCTTGTGCAAATCCTTCTGTTCGGCATCGTCATCATACTCCTCCTGCTCCTCCTCCACCCGTTCCTCTTCTCCTCCTCATCGTCCTCTTTCTCCTTTCCTCCCTCCTCCGCATCCCTCCTCCCCCTGCCGTGAGTGGTAAGGTGTATCCAATCCTACCCGCAAATCAAACAAATACTACCCTACGCCAATGTCAAGAACCCCCAGATGCACTGCCACTGCATCAGGGTCGCGCTACACACAGTCGAGTCCAAGTGCACGTCCCACAGCGCCTCGGAGTCCATCAACATGTGCGCACACAATCGTAGAATTGCCTCCGACGTGGGTACCATACTCTTACAGAGAAATAAATGCGCCTTACCATCCATTAGTGATGGGAGAAAAGAATTGCCACAACAATGACACTGTCACGACAACCCGCATGCCGAAGACCAAAATACAGCCACCCTGGCCATCGCCCACGTCGACACACGAACGCCGAAACGAAGCCCATCAGGCAATCACACGCGCACTCGCGCGCACACGTTTTGGGGTCGCGGCCACGCGCGCATCGACGCGGCGGAGTCATGCCGAAGCACACACGCGCGCGCGCACACACATACATACACACAAACTCTCACGCGTTTGGAGACATGCCCTCCACGCGAGTGCGAGCGCTTGATTCACGTCTACATGCAATCCTGACATGATCCCAACAGCCCTTCAGAGCGCAGGTGATTTCGAGCGTTTCCTCTTCCAACCCCCCGCCTTCCTTTTGGGGAGGGCTTTAATCACTATTCCCTATTGATATACACCCCCTCCCCCAGGCGACCGGCAGCCAACCAGGAACAATGCCGACCACCACGATCACCTCGCAGCTCCCACCACCCCTGTCTAAAACAAATATATATATATATATAGATATATATATATATATATATATATATAACGCGCTCTGCCTCCAAATTCGGAGCATGCGCAGCCAATTCGATGCGCCCCTCCACCATCCCCTTCAGCAAACAATACAAAAAACACTTTGGGGCCAAGTTTTGAGTCATGTTCGTAAGGCCCGCGAGCACTTTGTAATTATTGCTTTTGACAGGGACAGCGGAGGGGGTTCAGCATATTGCCTGCTGTGCGCAGGGCCACCATCCCTGTCACAAAAACAATTCCAAATTCACCTCGCGGTTAAATCTGGATTATGCGCAGCCACCCCGCGATCAATGGCAAGCGCCGTTTGACAGGGACGGCGGGGGTGGTGGCGTATTGCCTGCTGTGCGCATGCCCACCAGACACAATGATGGGCATTGGTTTTCGACATGGATGGTAGGGGCCGAAGTGTTTCCCGATGTGTGCTGTCACGTGTATGGGCGCACCCGATAAACTCTGCACGTGTCCCGAACGTGGCGCACCAGGCGCGGCTGGAGTCTGCGGCACGCCTGGCGCACGTGGCGCATCTGGCGCACCAGGCGTGCCTGGCACGCTCGGGCCCCAGGGGGGCCTGGCGAGCTTGGCGCGCCTGGCATGGGTGGCGCACCTCGCCCCAGTAGCTGTCCATCCAAAGACGACCGCTGAACATGCTGAGGCTCGGGTGCTACTTACGGTACGATGTTCCTGCTGATACGAGCGGGGGAGAGGAAGACAGAAAGAGAGACAGAGAGAGAGGTAGAGAGAGAGGGAGAGAGGGCGAGAAGCGACCAAGCCCCGTGGACATAGCAGAAGGAGTTGCACGTCAAAGGGGGCTGGGATGCGTGTGCGAGGGCGGAGCTCAGGCACCCTGCCACTCATGCAGCCCCTTCCGGTCACGCTGCAGAGCGGCCTGAGGCATGCCGCAGAGTCTGCTCGGCCATGGGGGCCACACAACTGAACCATCGGGACCGGTCGCAGAGAAGTTGCATGGGACACCAGAAAATACACGAGACTCTTCCGAGGGCGGTCGTTGCTTCAGACATGACAGAGGGCACGGGACGCGGCGGACAGGACACCCACAGGACACCAGGTGTACCCTGGAGTCCGTGGGGTCGGCCTGATGATCTAGAGGCCTCCTAGATGGGGTCCGAGTAGATGGGGTCGAAAGATCGCGCCGCATCGCCAATGCATCCCGATGTATCGGCGACGCATCGGCGACGCATCGGCGACGCATCGGCGATGCATCGGCGACGCCGACGTGCGGAAACACGGTCTCCGCGTCGAGCCGCATCGTCGATGCCTCGGCGATGCGGCGCGATCCACCGACCCCATCTACTCCGACCCCATCCGGCGGGGGAGGAGGAGGAGGAGGAGGAGGAGGAGGAGGAGGAGGAGGAGGAGGAGGAGGAGGAGGAGGAGGGGGAGGAGGAGGAGGAGGAGGAGGTGAAGGAGGAGGACGGGAGGCCCAGATGATCGGACCCCGCCGATCACCGCACCGTTCCCGGGCCGGAGCCTCACGGCAGCCTCCCCGCGCGACCCCCGCGGCGGCCGTGAGGCTCTCCCGCCGCGCCCTGCCCGCCCGGGACTCTGCCCGCCTCGGGCAGGGGCAGCGCCACCGGAGGGGGCCCGCCCTGATTGAAGGGGAACTGGGACACACAAATAAATACACAAATAAAAAGATTCCCCATATTTTCTCATATTTTCTGGGTTTTTGTCTTCCCCCCCACTTCCCATATTTTCCCATATTTTCTGGGGAATCGACGATTAATTGTGTCTGTGTGTTTTCTTCCCTCCTGACTGATCACGGGACCGCCGGCGAGCCAGCCCTCCGCAGCGCGGGGACCGGCCAGCCATAACTGGGGGAGCTGTGGTCCGTACCCCCCTGGGGGAACCCATCGCATCGACGATCTCTCGAGAGGGGTGTCGAAACCGATGGGTCCCCCAGGGGGGTAAGGACCACGGCTCCCCCAGTTGTGGCTGGCCCGGGGGAGGGCAGGCTCCTGGCAGGTAGTAGAAGGACAGGTTGTAGCCGGTCTGCTGGAAGCGGATGTCCGAGGAGAGCAGGGCCAGGATGCAGACCATGGCGTGCACGAACACGAGCATCGCCGACACTCCTGCCGCGCTCCGCGAGGTCGTCCGCTCTACGGTCGGGAGCCGTTGCCCAGCGTGTCGCGGCGGCGGCCCTGGCGACACGCTCTGCCGTGCTCACGGATAGCGCGCCGCGCCGCTCCTCGGGGCGGGAGGCTGGACAACAACTCGACACCTGGATAACCGGGGGCTGGGGCGCGGCCAGCGGGTCGCGCCGCAGCGTGGTGGGCAACAACCGGCGGCGCGACACGCTAAGCACAAGTTCCTGAACGTAATTAGCGGCTGGGAGGAAATGGGACAGCAGAAAAGGCCAATCCACGCTCCCCAGTCACAATCCCCCCCTGCAAACGGCCCGTTCTGGACCCCCCACGGGCACCGAGCCCGCCCCACCCATCCATCCACCCACCGCGACGCAGTCCATCCACGCCCCATGCCCGCTGGTCCACTCCCACCTCCCTGCGCGATCTCCCCTGTGTCCGCCACCGTACCTGCGAGGCACTCGTGGGAGAGTCCCCAGGTCTCTTGCTCAATCCCCTGAGCCTCAGTCCTCCATCGTGAAGATCTTTTCACGGGCCCCCAGATTCCTCCCCTGGCTTCCGGCGCGTCCAGGGCGTCTTCCCGCATGACTTCGTCGGGCCCAACACGCCCCAAAGATGGGCCCAAGAGGGGCCCAAGAGGCCTCTGACAAAGCCACCACGTTGGCGGGACGGGCCGAAGGCCACCAGGTACGGCAGGTTCGTGTCGTGTCGACCCCGCTGGGCGTTGGTTGCTGACACCGCGGAGATCGTTCAACCTTGAACGGTCAAAAGGCACCGACAGCGGGAGGGGCGGCGGCGGCGGCGGCAGCGGCTCGGATGGAGCAAGCAGCGGCGGCGAGGAGGGCACAGAGCTCGGGCAGGACGCCACAAGCTTGCTCTTTCAGGTCCGGACAACGTCGAAAACGTACAGTCGGGCTGCTACCATCAGGAACGAGGGAGAAGGAACGAAGGGGCTTTTCTGACCCTGGCGAAACTCGGCCACGATTAGGTTCACCGACCTAGACCTACAGTGGAGGCCAGTCTACAAGAAAAACCTTCCACAAGAAACCCAACCCTGAGACCCCAGGACGTCCATTGATTTTTGGTGTGGGCACGTCGCGCTTTCCAAAGAAAAACCATCGAAACCCAAGAAACCCAGGGCACCCTGGAGGCATTTCTTAGCATGGGCCTCCACTGTAAGGAACGGCCCGAAAACCCGAGCCCCATCCTGAGCCCAAAGCGTTCCTTATTTCAGCGCCTTGATACTGTATGGGATCGGGTGGCGTGCCAGGAAGCGTCATGTGATAACTCATGGGAGCCTCCCGTGCCATCTTGCTGGCTCTTGCAGATCGGCGCTGATCGATGCTGAGTCGACGCCGAGTCAACGCTGATCGACGCTAGCTCGGCGCTTTCTCATCGACTAGCCGACGTAACGCACGCGAGTGCACTCTAAAAACGGAGTTTCGAGGACATATACGGCTGCGATGAGCCGCGACCGACAACTCGACTGGGTTGTGGGCACCAGAACCCATGCCGGGACCAACCACCAAGCACTGGAGGCCCACCTGAAACACGGTGGCTAACACGCCCCACTGTGACATTGAGCTTGATGGGACTGTGGAACATGTTCCTCTTGCGTCGCTTGCGCCGATCAACTCACCCAAAGCTCTGAACTTCTTATCATCGACGTCACTGTAGTCGTCGTTGCCGCCGCCTTATCCACGTCAACACCACCGTCATCACCATCGTCAAAACTACCATTTGTACTATCACCAACGTGATCGCCATCATGCCCATCAGCTTCAGCATCATCTCCAACATCTATATCCTCGTCTATATCACCAATGTCATCGCGGATTGCCGTCTCGATCCTCCTGCTACTACTGCTGCTGCTGCTGATTATCCTGCTCATCCTCATCATCCTCGGTGTCTCCGTTGTAATACGGCTGCTCTGCTCAAGTCGTTACTCCCTCGTCTGCTCCTCCTCCTCCTCCTCCTCCTCCTCCTCCTGCAACGCCTTCCAGGCTTTCGCGAGACTCTGGCATCCTGTTGCATCCCCAGGTGCGGGAGCAGCAATATCAAGGCTTATATTAACTAGACGCGCTCTCCCCATCCATCCACGCGGCTACTCTTGCATGTTAGGCCTGCACAATCTGATCAACTCATCAAGCGGCTATCTCTCCGCACGCTTCCTGGTCTGCTGATTTCTGTGCCATATCGACCACCTTGCGCCTCCTCTGCCCCTTCCTTGGATCCCCTTACATGTCCTGACACCTCGCGCACCACCCACATCCCCACCCCCGCGTTCCACCTAGCCAGCTCCCTCCCCGTCAAACGCCCCCCAAACCAAACACTTCACGGCTCCCTGGCCTATCACTTCAGTGCAAACGCATCAAGCGAAAGGCACAGCGTCCGACGCCCAGCTTCAGCGGCAGCACCAGGCAGCAGGTGCCGTGGTCCCGAGAGAAGGCCATCGTCGCAGCTGGCTGGCCCGAAGGGCTGATTTCGATACCCGACAAGATCGGGGGGCGTCCAAGCAGAAGGCCAGGGGGCGTATGTTGGAACAAAAAGGGGGGGCCATGCAATCCGGGGAGATCTGATGGGCTCAGCCATGATCTCCATCCACGCCCCCAGTCCAGAGGCCTCCCAGATGGGGTCGGAGTCGATGGGCTCGGGGGATCGCTCTGCATCGTCGACTCATCACCGATGCGTCGGCGATGCATCGGCGAGCTCGGCGACATATCGACGCAGTCGGTGCGCAGAATGTCGGGCTCCACATCAGGGGCGATCCGCCGACCACATCTCGTCTGAACCCATCTGGGAGGCCCAGATAGTCGTCACCACGCTTTTGTTGGCGGCGCGCATAACGGGGTAGGGGGAGGGGGCAGAAGCTCTTAGCATAAGGCTGCTCCTTAGAAGGCGCCGGCCTCAGATCTACAGACGAGGCCCGCGCCTTCTGAGAAGCGGGGGTGCTTCTAAGAAGCATTCCCCCTCCCCAACAGTCGACCCGAATCACAAGGATGTGCGGTAAGGATGCAAGGGCCTTGGACGCCCATCTCGAAGCCTCTCGAGCGCGGCGCGGCGAACGAAACCGGCCGAGGATGGACCGAGGAGGCAAGGAGGCAGGGCCCATCCTTACCCTGCGGGTTGACTGCACCCCCCCTCCCCAGACCCCGACGTCATGATTTCTTCATGGCGCGACCCCCAGAGGTACCGGTTTCTCATCCTGCATCGTTCTCTGACGGCCGCGAGGCCCGGCGAGGGCCCCCGGAGGCCCCGTCGTGATTTGTCCCTGACCCGAGGGGGTCTGCAGGTCTGCGCGTGGCCGAGCAGGGCCGCCCCCGAACCGGGAGCGGCGCCAAGAGGGGGGTGCCCGAGAGAGGGGGGGATGCAAATCGTGACCGGCGGCGCGTGCGCGGCCCGGCGGGGGGGGGGGGGGGCCAGGGACGCCAGGAAGCCAGAAGAGGCGCCCTGAGATCTGGGGAACTATCATGGCTCCCGCCATGAGTAGGGACCCCACAAAGGACGTACGCGCCCAGCTATGTACATGAACACGGCCCCTTGACTCGCGAGACCTGCCGCGTGATACGAACATTCGTGCAATGCGAACTCTCGAAAACAGCGTGGATTCATGTACGTGTACGTCCTTCTTTCGCTCCTGATCCCGCCATGAGATCCACCCCGCCCTAGTCCTCACCCCCCTCTTCGCCGCCCCCGACCGAAGCGAGGAGGGGGCGGCGCGCCCGCCCCGGTGCCCCCCGGCCGCGTGCACCCGGGCGGCCGCCTCGCCGGCCAGGGCGCGGCCGGGCCCGGGCTCTGAGCCAGGGGCGGCGGCGGCAGCGGCGGCGGCACAGGGGAGGGGCGAGCAGAGGGGGAGGAGGAGGAGGAGGAGGAGGAGGAGGAGGAGGAGGAGGAGGAGGAGGAGGAGGAGGAGGAGGCGGAGGGAAAGGAGGAGGAGGAGGGGAGGAGGAGGGAAAAGGAGGAGGAGGAAAAGGAGGAGGAGGAGGAGGAGGAGGAGGAGGCGGAGGAAGAGGAGGAGGAGGGGGGGGCGCGAGGGAGGAGAGAGGGCGAGACTTGCTCGTCTGGGCCTTCCCTTCCCGCACCACCTCCTGCTTCTCACCCGCCGCGGGCGGCGGTTTGAGGCGCTGCAGGAATGCGAGCGTAGGGGTGCGTGCTTCCCCTTCTCTGTCCTTCTCTTGCCCCGTGCCTCTCTCTCTCTCTCTTTCTCTTCCTCGCTCTCTCTGTCTGGCGGCTGCTTGAGCACGCGCGCCGAATCTGAACCGCTGGTCTCCATCAGGGTCGGCCCGTTCGGAGTCCTGTTGTTGCTGTAGGCGCGCGCGCAGAGGAAGGGACAAGCGAGGTGCGCTCGCGCCATCTCCGACATCCTACCCCTCCTACCCGTCCCTTTCCGTGGCGCTGAGTTTCCCTCTGTCCGTCGACGGGTGTCACAGCGGACTTGGACCGCCCAGCAGGTCCCATCGTGTTTTGCCCAAGCAGAAAAATGGAGCTGCGCACATGGAACGAGAATGGGGCGGACGAGCACGAGGAAGAGGAGGATGAGGAAGGAGGAGGACGGGGAGGAGCAGCAGCAGCAGCAGCAGGAGTGGGAGGAGCAGGAGGAGCAGGAGGACAAGGCGAAGGCAGAGGAGGGGAAGAGAAGAGGGAGACAGAGATAAGGAAAGCCTCGGATCCAGAAGCGCGGCCCGCGCCGGGGCGGGAGAGATCCTGGCACCGATTCTGGCACGAGGCCCACGCTCAGCAAAGGAGCACCGATCTTTCACGGGCGAAGAACGGTACAACATAAACTTTTTCGCCGTACGGCCTCTCAACAGACCCCAAGAGGCCCCCCAAAGAAGCATCTTGACGACGACTCTATTTCGCCCCATCGAGAGACGACCCCCAGGGAACTGCTTCACCATCAAAACTCCCCACGCAACGCGTCCGAACGACAACCGCCCCCAAGAGCGCAACATGGGCAACGAACACACAGACAAAAACCAGCGATGCCATATCACGGGCCGGCGGAATGAGCGAAGCGATTCAATACCATAAACTTTTTCGCCGTCGGGGACACCTGCCCCAGGGCGGCTGGAAAGTTTATACCCTTACGGTGGCACCGTAGGGGTATAGACTTTCCAGACGCCCAGGGGCAGGTGTCCCCGACGGCGGAACGTTTATGTTATACCGTGCTTCGCTCGCTGAGATCTGAAACACCGAAAACGCTTCGATGGACAAGACACATACGAAGCAGCAGTTCGTGCAACCCTGGGCTGCGCACGCGGAGAGGGCGGGGACACCTTGCGGACAGAACCAAGGGGAGGCAAGGCGAGCAATCCGGTAGGGCACCTGTGCTCAGCGCGTCGTGGCGGCGGCCGTGGCGACGCGCCTTGTGCCCTGCGAGCGGCCTCGGCTTGTCGCTCTGCTCCGCGGGGGGGCGGGAAGCTGCGGAAGGCTCGGGCCGACGCGTGGTGGGCCAGAACTGGCGGCGCGACACGCAAAACACATCCCGACCGTATTCTGGTTGTGACGTTGTTTGAGCTCACGGAAGCTCCTTGTCGTCCCCATGGCGCCCGACTGCGCGCCTAATCCCGTGCAGAGCGGATCTAATGCATCTCCCTCACATGGCGTAGTTGGCGCTAGTGGTCGCTAGTGGGCGCCGTTTGAGCGACACTCGGCGCTACCAGGCGCTATTGGGCGATACGTGGCGCGGTTGAGCGCCATTTCGCGCTACTCGCCGAAATGAACTCACTCCAAGACGCGCGGAAGTCTCGTTGATTTACAGTCCGAGAACTGCGGAGGGGGAGGGCGCGAAAAGGGAGGGAGGGAGGGAAAGAGGAAGGGGGGGAGGGACGAGGAAAGAGCGAGGAGGGAGGAGGGAGGGAACGAAGAGGAAGGGGAGAGCGGTCACTTCTGGAAGGGACGATTCCGGGGCGGCTTGAAAGCGTCTGTCTGCTCTCTGCCTATCTCGCTGTTTGTTTATATGTCTCGTTTTGTCCTTTCAAAGTTTTCTTTATTCACGGTTGTGTGTTCTGTCTCGTCTTTCTCTCTCTCTCTCTCTCTCGAGGTATCTCGCTCTTTCGCTTTCTCTCTCACTCTTTCTCTCTTCTCAACCCCAAGAGGGTCTAACAGGTTTCTCTAACGTCCGAACACATGAACATTGTAAAACACAGGTTCTCAAAAAGTATTATTCCTCCTCCTCCTCCTTTGCCTCCTCCTCCTCTGCCATTCAATTTCCTGGAAAAAACTGTTCTTTGTCGCACCCCGAAACATTTGTTGGGCGGGTCAAACGTTTGGCCTGAGACTTCCGCACCACTTATGACTCGAAAGCGTAGATGTTGACAACAGTTTCGCATATGGAAGGCAGGTCGTTTTCAAACTGTGGTTTTCGCCTTAGCGCCGCCCACATTCGTTTTAAGCAATGGCCAGCGCTTCACATATTGAGGACACACCGTTTTCAAAAAGTGGTTATCGCTTTAGCGCCGCGCGCATTCGTTTTAACATGTGCAAGAGCTCCACTGTGTGAGGGCAACGCGTTTTCAAAACGTGGTTCTCGCCTTACCGCCGCGCACACTACTGCTTTTGTTGTTTATATTGATAACAATAAAACCTTTGACTGCTAACCATGTCACGGATTGAGGGCGGTTCGTTTTCAGCGTGTGGCTCTCGCGTGAACGCCGCACACACTTGTCTTAACAAGTTGCGAGTGTGTCACGAATCCCAATGAACAACGTACCACACATGGCGTTCTGGAAGGAGTCCGGATTTCGCGGGCGAGCAATTACGTTGATTCGCGGTGCTGAAGTCCCAAGAATGGCGCTCTGGAGCGATTCAGAATCGCGAAGACGCAGCAGTCCGGCTGATCCGTGGCGTTGGGATCCCGAGAGCAATTCTTTGGCATGCTGCAAGGTCTTCAAACGGTTGCCTTCCAACGGGGCAGTTCGCTCAATGGAAATGAACCGTTGTGGGGGCCTATGGAAAGGGAGCTTGGAGGGAGGTATTTTCCAACATTATTAATGGCCCTTGGGTTTACACTGGTCCTCCTTCTCCTCCTCCCCCTCTTACTCTTCCCTTCTGGGGGGGTAAAATGAGACTTCAGGACTGAATCCTCTTTCTCCTCCCTGAGGGAAAGGGAAAGGAAGGAACCTCCCCCTCCTCCCCCCCCCCTCATCCACACCTCCTTCGGAAGGGAAGGGGCCTCCTCCTCCTTCCTGAAGGCCAGGGGCGGAACCGATTCGTCTTCCTCCCCCCCCCTTTCCTGCGGGAAAGGAATGGAAGGAACCCCCTCCCCCTTCCTGAAGGAAAGGGAAGGTAATGAACCTCCCCCTCCTTCTCAGGGAGGGAAGGGAAGAAACCTCCTCCTCCTCCTCCTCCTCCTCTTCCTCCTCCTCCCCCTTTTTTAGCATCATCAGCACCATCCTTATCATCATCATCGCCATATTCCTCCTCCCCCTCCTCCTCATCTTCCTCCTCCTCCTGCTCCTCATCCTCCCCCTCCTCCTGCTCCTCCTCCTTCTCCGCATTATCCCCATCCTCTTCCTGAAGGGAAAGGAAGGCATTTCCACCTCCTCATCCCGAGAGGAAGGGGGGGCCGAACCTCCTCCTCACTCTCCTCCTCCTGTTTCTCCTACTCGTCCTCCTCCTTCGCGACGGACCAGGAATGCAAGGAACCTCCCCCTCCTCCTTGTTCCATGAGAGGTGGAGTCGGGAAGGGACCTCCTCCTCCTCCTCCTCCTCCTCCTCCTCCCCCTCCTCCTCCTCCTCCTCCTCCTCCTCCTCCTCCTACTTCTTCCCCTTGCCCATCCTGACGGAAACGAGCGGAAACCAACTGCGTCATACTCCTCCTCTTGCTCCTTTTTGAAGGACGTGAAGGGGATTGAGCATCCTCCTCTTTCTTGGCGGAAGGGAAGCGAAGGAACCTCGACCCACCCCCTCATCACCGTGAACATATTGTTCCTCCTCCTCCTCCTTCTCCTCCCCCCCTCTCCCTTGCGAAATGAAAAATGCATCCCCCCCTCTCTCATGAGGGACAGGGCAAGCATGTTCCTCCTCGTCCATCCTGACGCAGAGGAAGGGAGGGACGGAACCCCCTGCTGTCCTCCTTCTCCTCCTTCTCCTCCTCCTCCTCCTCCTCCTCCTCCTCCTTCCCCTCCTCCTCCCCCTCTTTGGGAACATGAAGGGCATGAGCCTGTTCCCCCTCCTTCTTGAAGGAAATCGAAGGGACTTCCTCCTCCTCCTCTATCCTGAAAGGGATGGTGGGAAGCGGAACCTCATTCTCCTCCTCCTGACGGAAGGGGAGGGCAATTCACTTCATCATCCCTCCTTCTTCCCGAGGAGAAGCGAAGGGAATTAACCTCCTCCTCCTCCATCATGAGGGACAAGGGAAGGGAAGGAATCTCCTCCTCCTTCCTGGGGGAAAGGGAATGGAATGAAACTCCTCCTTTTCCTCATGCTCCTCCTCTTCCTTCCTTCCTGATGGAAAAGGATCTCCTCCTCCTCCTCCATCCTGCGGAGCTCCTCACGTTCCTCCTCCTCCTTCCTTGGGGAATGGGAAGGGAAGGAACCTCCTCCTCCTCGTTCCTGACAGGTGGGGTAGGGAAGGAACCTCCTCCGTATCCCCTCCTTCTCCTCCTGACGGAAAGGGATGGCACGCAACTTCATCCTCCTCCATGTTGAGGGAAAATGAAGAATCAATATCCTCCTTCTTCTTAGGGAAGGGAAGGGAAGGAAAGGAACCTCTACATCCTCCTCCTCTTCCTCCCCTCCTCTTCCTCCTCCTCCTCATCATCATCCTCCTCTCCCCCCTCATCCTCCTCCTCCCCCTCCCCCTTCCCTTTACCAGGGGGAAAGGAAAGGGAATGAACCTCCCCCCCCCCTCCTTCGTCATGACCCTCCCCTCCTTCTTCATTCATCCCTCCTTCGTCCTGAGGGAAGTGGAAGGGGATGAAAACCCTCCTCTTCCTCGTCCTCGTCGTCGTCCTCGTCGTCGTCCTCGTCCTCCTCCTCCTCCGCATCCTACGTGAAGCCGTGCTCCTGGCGAAGTGCAAGGCAATTCGGTTACATAAAAAGACAGAGAGAGAGAGAGGAATATACAGTGAGGTAGCCATATATGTAGAGAGAGGACTTGAGGGAGAGAGAGAAAGAGAGAGAGAGAGAGACAGAGAGAAGGAGAGAGAGGGAAACGAGATAGAGAGAGAGGAGGCAAGAGAAGCCAAAGGGGAGAGAGAAAGAGAGAGAGAGAGGGGGAATAAGAGAGAGATATACAGAGAAAGAGAGATGGAGAGAGGTTTAGCGGACGGAGGCAGTGCAAAACAGCAGCGCACGACAGTGAACAACGGACGGGAGGGAGGGAGGGAATGAGGATGGAGGCCCAGACGTCCGGCTGCTCCTCCCCTCCATCCTCACTCCCTCCCTCCCCAAAGATCCGACGATTCAGAAAACTTTGAGCCGCGGGATTGTGGCAATTTTCGGACTCCGGGGGCCCTCACCAGGCCTCGGGAGCGTCGAAAAACGACTCAGGACGAAAAACCGGCCAAAGGGAAATTGTGCGTACCTCCAGGGCCCACGCATCAAAAAAAATGAAGCAGCCGGATGTTTGGGGTCAACCCATATAGTAAGGACACACGATGGGGATGCAAGGGCCTTGGAAGGCCATGTCTACACTCTGCGAGCGGGGCGCGGCCAGCGAAAGCAGACGAGGATGGGTCGACGGGGAAGGATGCAAGGACGAACTAGGCCAGTCGCTCATCCTTACTTTGCGGGTTGACTGTACTTGCCCATGTGCTGCTCCGTCTGGTTGCTGAGCCAGGCAATCATTCACGGTGAGCGTCGATGCCTCTTCCTCCAAAAAACAAGTACTGGATTCGATTCTTGAAGCTCACCATCGAGATCCACCACAATGCCGTGTGCACGCTGAGGGGCCGAAAAAATGCCAAGGGATGTCTGGCAGGGTGTGTGTATTCGAATACAGGACTAGCGTCTATTCGCATGCCCGGGCCCCCTCCCGAGGACACGATCCCTCGTGAAAAAACAGCGCCGAATCTACGATCCATGTAAAAAACGATGCTGAGCTTCCAAGACGGCCCATGCAGGCAACCAAGGACAAAAAGATAGCCCAAGATGCCTCGAAGACGGCTCAGAATGGCCCCAAGGCGGCCCGATATGGCCTCAAGACGGCACAGTAGGCCTCCAAGAGGGCCTAAAAGGGCTAAGAGGGCTACAAGAAGCCTCCATAATGGCCCCAAGACGGCTCAAGAGGCCCCCAAGAGGGCCCCAAACTGGCCCGAGTGGCATCCAAGACGGCCCCAAGATTGCCCGACGACCTTGGAAGGCCTTTCGACGGTTCAAGACGGCCCCACGACGGCCCCCAGACCCCCACCATGCGGTGAAGAAGGCCCGAAGACGGCCCAAGAAACCCAAGACGGCGTAAGAGGGCCCCGCGATTGCTCAAGAGGGTCCCTAGGGACCACCATGACTGCCTCACAGGAGGCCAAGACAGCCCCAAGACGGCACAAACGAGATCAATGAGAGCTCCTCAAATAGTAAACACAAAAGGTGTCACTTGTGACGGCCTTCCTCATCCCTCTCATCCTGCTCTTCCTGTTACTCGTCCTCCTCCTCCTCCTCCTCCAACTCGTCGTTATCGTTGTCACCGCCCTTCATCATGAGCATCAGCCTCACCGCCATGATCACATCAATGTTATCGGCATCATCGTCATCATATCATCATCATCCTCATCATGATCGCCCTCACCCTCAGATTCCTCCCCCTCCTCCTCCTCCTCCTCCTCCTCCTCATCATCATCATCATCATCATAATCATCGTCATCGTCATCGTCATCGTCATCATCATCATCATCATCAACATCCTCATCATAAACAGCATCATCATCATCAGCATCATCAGTATCATCGTCAACAGCACCAGCACCATACTCATCATACGCATAGTCATCATCATCATCAACCTCGGCACCAGTATCATCATCAACATCAGCATCAGCATCATCATCAGCATCAGCATCACTATCATCATCATCATCGTTCGCATGATCATCTCCATGACCCTGATCATGCAGATGCTTATCATCACCATGATCATCAGCAGCAGCACCATCACCATCATCGTCGACATCGTCATCAGTACCCGCACCATCAGCATCAGCATCATCATCCTAAGCATCACCCTCCTCCTCAAATCACCATCATCCGCATCATGGGCATCGGCATTAACAGCATCATCGTCATAAGCATCATCACTATTGCCATCATGGCATCACCATCCTCAAACAATCGCCACCCAGAATGCTGGGATGGCACGGTGGCGGGACTTGCCGCGGGCAGCTGGATACTTACTTTCGCAATGTGATGCTGCTCCTCATTCACCAAACTCTTGCCTCCGCCCTCCTGCATTCTGCCTCCTCAATCCTCCCTCCCTCATCATCCCCCCTTCTGATCCTCAACACCCTCCTGCTGCTGCTGCTGCTTATCCCAAACCTCCCCACGTCGTGTTCCTCCCTCCTCCCACCCCCTCCTCCTCCTCCTCCTCCTCCTCCTCCATCCTCCTCCTGCAAATCCTCCTCATCGTCAGCACTACCACCACCATCACCATCATCGTCATCAACAACAATATCAGCATCATCAACACCATCAGTACAATCGTCGTCATCATCCTCAGTATCACCATAACAATTACCTTCCCCACCCCCATCCCCATCCCCATCACCACAACCACCATCATCATCATCATCATCATCATCATCACCATCATCACCGTCATCAGTATCATCAACATCATCACCATCATCATCATCAGCATCATCATCGTCAACAGCAATATCATCAAAACCACAATTATCATCACCACATCGCCATCGTCACCATCAGCATCACCAACATCACCACCGCCAGAACCATCATCATCACCATCACCATTACCAGCACATCAATATCATTACTAGCAGCATCATCATCATCACCATCATCATCACCAACATCATCACCATCACCATCATTACCATCATCATCATCCTCATCATCATCATCATCGTCATCAACATCATCGTCGTCATCATCAATATCATCACCATATCACCATCATCACCACCACGATCATCATCATCATCATCATCATCATCATCATCATCATCATCGTCATCGTCATCGTCATCATCATCATCATCATCAGCACCACAATCATCATCATCATCATCATCATCAGCATCAGATCACCATCATCATCAGCACCACAATCATCATCATCATCATCACCATCATCATCATCACCAGCAGCATCCTCATCATCATCATCATCCTCATCATCCTCATCATCATCATCCCCATCATCATCATCATCATCATCATCATCATCATCATCATCATCATCGCCATCGTCATCATCATCATCATCATCATCACCACCACCACCACAATCATCATCATCAGCATCATCATCATCCTCATCAACCGTTCTAGATGAGACCGTTCGCCGCTGGGCTCAAAGCCGTGCCCTGCGGGTCGCAGGGCGCTCGCCGCTCGAGCCGATGCCCAAGGATGCGGGGCTCCGCGCCGCTGTCGAGGCGGCGCGTGGAGCCCACATGGCTGCTTGTGCCGCTGCCAGCCTCGCAGCTGGGCGGTCCCGCTCAGGGACCCGCCTGCTGCGAGCCGCGGGCGGCCTGCGTCGCGCGGCAGGGGCCGGCGTGGCCGGCCCTGGAGCGGAGCAGGCCTCGCAACTGGCGGCTGTGGGCAGTCGCTCGGCAGCGGCACCGCGCCTGCGTCGCCGCGGCCGGGGCCCGCGTGAAGCCAAAGGGTCCTGCCTGTGGGAATGGCGGTGCCTCTTGCTCTGCCAGCGGCGGCCGCGCACTCTGCCGAGGGCACCGCGGTCCAAGCCACGGCGGCGTCGGGCGCGGGGCGGCCCATGCGCCATGGAGGGGGTGGAGGAGCACGGAGCTGACACCGACGCGATCGCGAAGAATGCTTCGCCGTTGCCGTCGCACGGCTGGGCCGACGACGTACCTCCCTGCGTGGCCGCGCCTGCTGGTCGGGGTGCTTGGCTGGCCGCTGGTGTCGGCGTGCGTGCGTTCGCCGGCGCCCGTGCGGGATGAGGAGGAGGAGGAGGAGGAGGATGACGAGGAGGAAGAGGAGGAGGAGGAGGAGGAGGAGGAGGAGGAGACAGACAGGATGAGGAGGAGGAGGAGGAGGAGGAGGAGGAGGACCAGGAGGAGGGGCACCAGCGTAATGCGGACGATCGGCGCAGAGCTCTTCCAGGCGCACTTCCACGGGCGCGAAGCAGAGCCGCCCTCCTGGGCCGCGCGACCGGTGGCTGCCAGTGCGCCACCGGGCCGCGCGGCGGGCAGCGGAGGCCCGAGCAGGGGCAAGGGCACGGGGAAGGGTGTCGAGGCGGCCGCGGACGCGAAGGGGCGTAAGCGGCGCGCGGGCGCGCGGTAAGCCCTCCCTCTCTCCCTCCCCCAGATGTTGTCCGAAAGGTGGCAGCCGAGAACCATCATCGTCATCATCACCATCAATATCACCACCAACATCATCATCGTCACAAGCATCATCATCATCATCATCATCATCATCATCATCACCACCACCATCGCAACCGTCTTCATCACCACCATAACCACCGTCATCACCACATAAACCATCACCGGCAACATCATCATTAACAGCACCACCATTATCACCATCATCACCAGGTTCACGATCACGATCACGATCATCATCGTGACCTCGTCCTCCTCCTCCTCCCCCGCGGCGGGGCCTCTCTGGCATGCAGCTGCCCGCCCGCCCGCGGCTGGGCGGGCACTGGCCCGGCGCCCATCCCGCGGCCGGGCGGGGGCCCGCCCGAAGGGCGCAGGGTGCGGACTCCCGCGGCCGGGCCTGCGCTGGCCTGGATTGCGGATCCCCCAGGACTCCCCGCAGTGCGCGCGCGGCCTCGTTTGCCCGCGCGCGCGCTTCAGAACCAGGTCGGACCCAAGCTGAAGCATGCTGCCGGCGGGTCAGTGGCAGCCCTCCTCCCTGCGTCGCTGCTCCCACCATCCACCGCTCCCTCCCTCCACCCATCTGCACAGCATTCCACCCGTCACCCCTCCATCCCAGGCGCTCCTGCCGCCGACCTTCCACCCCTGCCGGGCGGGGCTGGAGGAAAGGGGACGGAGGGTGGGGCGAAGGCTGCTTCATAATTTGCTGTGTGAACGAAGCAGCTCCGAGACGATATGCTTTTGCATGAAGGCCCGATGATGAACATTGACAGCTCCCCAACTGACGGGAAGGGGACTCCGCCGCGGTAGAACAGGCGTAGGAGGGAAAGGAGGACGGGGAGGAGAGAGAAAGAGAGAGAGAGAAGGAGATGACCGATAAGCGAAATGCCGAATGCCTCCGACTAGCAGCTGGCACGCAATACCGAGGCGACTGCACGCTGTCCTGCTCGTGGGCGCGAAGGCGTGCCTCACCTGCGACTCGCGGCGACACTGCCGCTGCACAGCGCTCGCCCAAGGCATCGCACCTCTCCGCCCCGGGACGAGGCGCCCGGATCAGCAGCGCACCTCGGGGCAGCGCGCGCCCGCAGACGCTCGTGGCACCGAAGGGGCCCGCAGCACGGGGGCTCCGCGGCGGGGCGTCGTGCCCCAGCCCGGCCACGGCGCGCGCCCCCGAGGCAGCCAGCCGCACGGCAGCCCGCGGCCACGAGGCAGGCCGCGGCGCAGCCGCGCGCGCCTCGCGGACCGCCTGCGGGCAGGCTGCGTCGGCAGCAGCCCGCGCCGCGGAGGCCGCGCGCGGCGCGGCGACGTGCGCCTTGCACTGGGCCCGGCGCGCCAGTGGGCTCGGGCCTCGCCTCGCCGGCCTGGGGGCGGCAGGACACGGCGCCGCCGGCGCTGCGGCCGCAGCCAGAGCCGCCTGCGGCACGCGCGGCGCACAGGCGCCCCATGGTACCGGCCCGCTGAGATCCTCCAGATGGAGAGTCGTGGAAGAGGTGGGCATTTCCCGAGTCCCACAACACCCTCCATGCCGCATGTCCAAACGAAGTCTTCCAAATCGCTGAACTGGTGGGAAGACTTAAGAATCACCCCCGCCGATGCCAAGTGTAATCCGCAAATGCTGAGCAAGAGAAATCACTGCCCCGCTCCTTGTACTCTCAACGGAAGTCAACATGGAAAATCGTGCCCTGCGAAACAAACAGGCAATGGCGGCCACGCTCACCCCGCCCACTTCAAACATCGAACCGAACACCTCCTGGGCTCCCCACCGCCAAATCAACCGGAACACCCAACAGAAATTTCCGCCCCGCCCAACAAGTTCCCAGCGATTATCTACGCTGGAGCGCAGCGTGACGACCACGCGGGCGGAAAATCCCAAAGAGCCACTCGGCGCCACCCAGCGCCCGACAACGCCGCTCAGCACCACTTGGGCGCCACTCAGCGCCACCCGGCATTACTTTTAGGTCGGGCATGTCCTCCTACAGGCGGACGTTGGAAGAAACATCAAAAAGAGTCAACAAATAATCAACGATAGCCCAAAGGAGCACGACAAATCGTCACCAGAGTGTCGTCTTGCTATTCTTGAGCATTCCTCCTGTGGAGGGGCCTGCCCGAATTAACACAACTTCTGGGAGGTACTCGGCGCCACTCAACGCCGCCCAGCGCAACGCTGCGCCACGCTGCGCCCCTCGGCGCCGCTCGACGCCACTCGGTGCCGCTCAGCGCCACGCGATGCCAACCAGCGCCACCCAGCGCCGCTCAACGCCTGCAGCGGCTGTAGAAGGAGGAGGAGGAGGAGGAGGAAGAGGAGGAGCAAGAAGAGAAGGAAGACGAGGAGGAAGCGGTGAAGGTTACTGTGGGGGCGGGGCAATGCAATGCGCGGAGCAGGGATAGGAGGAGGAAAGGGACACAACCGAAGGGGGGGCAAGAGTGCATGCCTGAACGGGCAAGGCTACGCCGAGAGAGAGAGAGAGAGAGAGAGCACGGGCGGATGAGAAACATACGTAACACAAACACCGTTTCCCGTGGGACCTGTGCTGACTACCTACCAGACCACCCCAACCCAACCCGAAGACCCGAAATTCGGGTTGGGGGGGTAAGGGTTCCACACGTGTTTTTTCGATGTTTCCCGACCCCCCCCCCACTGGAAATGGAGGGCAAATGGAGACCTTCGGGTTGGATTGGGGTGGTTTGGTGGGTGGTGAGCATGCGCGCTGAGGAGAGCGCTCCGCTGCCGTCGCGACTGCCGCGGCGGCCCGCGCGGGCCCGGGCGTGTGCAGCCGCGGCCGCCGCAAGCGCCCCGCCAGCAGCGGCACCACCGGGGCCAGCGGCGAGGGCGCGGCCGTCGCGAAGGGAATCTGGACGCCCGAAATGGGTACGGAAAGAATGGGTACAATGCCCAACAGCAGTTCCTGTTCATTTTGAACAGGATTCGCTGTCCACGCCGCCGCGGCTTGTGTCCGTTCGAGACAGAAGGCCGCCTGCCCAACAGCGGCCGCTGTTGGTTTGGGACAACATTTGTTGTTGGGCATTGTACCCATTTTTTCCGTACCCATTTCGGGCGTCCAGAGGGAAAGTTGCCCCCGATCTCCGAGTGGAGCCTCACGTCAGCTGCCATACCGTCGGTCCACTGCTCCCGCCAGGTGCCCTGCGCCAAGGGGGCACCAGGATGCGGCACGAGGGCCGCGCGCCTGCCTCAGAGGCACAGGACCTCCAGCCCCGACCCCGACGGGGTCACCAAGGCAGCGGCTTGAGCCCAGATAGCTACGGGGGGGGGGAGGCCGACGAGGAGAAGGACGACAGGGAGCACGGGTTGAGGGCGGTTCTGTCGCAAAGCGGGGTGATAGTTCGACACTTCCTTTGATTTTCTGATCCTACCTCGCCAGCTCCTTTTCAGGAGGAGGAGGAGCAGGAGGAGCAGGAGGAGGAGGAGGAGCAGGAGGAGGAGGAGGAGGGAGATGGGGAGGGACAGGAGTGACAGGCGGCAGGGCAAGGACGGGCGGGAGGGTCGGAAGCTGGGGGCGCGCTTCATCAATCGCATCTGCGCCTGCGGAGGGCGAGCTGTGCCGCCGGCTGCTGGCCAGCCTCCTCTGGGACGCACAGATACCTACTAATACCATATGCCCTCCTTGGAGGCGCGCGTCCGACCCGAACATATAGTATACCCACCTTGTAGTATATCGTTTCCCGAGCGGTGTGGCCAGACAGCGCCCGCCACGATGCATATACTACAAGATGTCTCTGTGCGCGCGTCGCCCCTGGGGGGGGGGCGACGCACGTATAGTATGAGTATGTTGGGGTGACGCATATCTTCCTCCACTCACAAGAACGAAAGTCAAAGTCCATAGCAAGGACGCAAGGTACAGATAAAGTCCCTTACCTTGCGTCCTTCTCTGGGAATGGCGAGGGATGCTGGGAGTGATTGGATGATACGGGAAACGACGACGACATAGGCGAAGATGGCTGAATAAATATTGCTACCTAGTGGAAGTCGGGAAAGCGGACCAGGCGAATTGGCCGCACAGCAGCCTGCTTGCCCACTGATTTCAAGCAAGCGTGAACTCATTCACCGCTTCTTGAAAAGCGTCACTGACGCGTCCACTAGACCGCCAGGAACATACGCGCCACGTGAGCCATATTCGAAGACCACGTCGTGGAACAGAGGAGTGGGGAAAACGAGAATAAACACGTGTGTCCCAACTGGCTTTTAAGGCTGACAACTTGCCGACACTGATTCAACGACTGGAACCACGCGCGCGCGCTTCGCGCGCGCTTAGTTTCTAGCAAGTTCTGGTTGTAGTCGAAAGTGTTCGGCGTCGGAGGACATAGTGTCACACGGATCGTTCCCAGCAAGGAGCTCCACCGACGGCCCCATATACAAGCTTGGCCATACGGCCCCCCAGCCCATGCTGGCATACCCCTCAAAGGATCGCGCCCCATAGACACCTCGACCTACGTCGTCAGAGACAAGGTTCGCATATTGGCACGCCCCTCACGCAGACCGTGCGCAGCAAGCCACTGCTGTTGCAGCACCAGAGGGAAGCTTCATAGTGTTGCCCCGCTTACCTCGGCACACCTCTCACAGGGATCGTAGCCCGCAGGGAGTTCCACGGGCGGTGCCAGAGGTGAGGTTCGCATACTGCCCCCCCGCCCGCTTCGGCATACCTCTCGCACGGATCGTAGCCCGCAAAGATCTCCACCGATCGCCCCAAAGACGAGATTCGCACTGCGCTCCCCCGCCTATTGCGGCACACCCCGCTTGGGCAAGGGCCAACCGTCCCGGCACTCCTGTAGGCCTAACACGAAATTTACTTTGAACCCGAAAATGTTCGAAGACCAAAAACAATGTTCTGAGAGCATGAAACCGATGTGCTAAAGCAGCACAGTCTCAGTCACAAACAGTATAAGAACATGCCGTGCAAACCACACAAGATTCTCAGAGCATTCTTTGGCGGGCCTATAGGCAAGCCAGGACGCTTCGCCACTGCTTGACCCATCACGCGGATCGTGCACACAAGGAGCACTGTCACAACCTAAAAGCCCAAAGACACGGTTGCACAGCGCCGTCCTCGCCCATGTTGGCACACCCGTTACGCGAATCATGCCCCAGATGGAACTTGACTACCTACAAGACCACCCCAACCCAACCCGAAGACCCGAATTTCGGGTTGGGGGGGGGTAAGGGTTCCACACGTGTTTTTCCCCATATCCTAAGGATTGGGGTTCTTGTTATTACTCTGACGCCTCCCACTCCTCCTCCTCCTTCTTCCTCCCGCTCGCGCCTCCCTCCTCCCAATGATAATCACCAGATAAGACAAGACAAGATAAGATACTACCAGATAAGATAAGATAGCACAAGATATGATAAAAAGATATTTCAATATAGTATAAGATAAGTTAAGCTCACACTCACACTCTCTCATGATCACAAAACGCTGCCAGGGGCTTCATTTGGGAGCCCCAAGGGGGAGCCACCCTGGCTGATCTCACGAGCCCGTTCGCGCCGATTTTGGTGGGACGTCTCAGCTAGAATTGCCGTTTGGCGCCCCCAACATGTATCTCTTGAGAGCCTCATGGTCACAAAACGCTGCCAGGGGCATCATTTGGGAGCCCCAAGGGGGAGCCACCCTGGCTGATCTCACGAGCCCGTTCGCGCCGATTTTGGTGGGACGTCTCAGCTAGAATTGCCGTTTGGCGTCCCCAACATGTATCTCTTGAGAGCCTCATGGTCGCAAAACGCTGCCAGGGGCATCATTTGGGAGCCCCAAGGGGGAGCCACCCTGGCTGATCTCACGAGCCCGTTCGCGCCGATTTTGGTGGGACGTCTAAGCTAGAATTGCCGTTTGGCGCCCCCAACATGTATCTCTTGAGAGCCTCATGGTCACAAAACGCTGCCAGGGGCATCATTTGGGAGCCCCAAGGGGGAGCCACCCTGGCTGATCTCACGAGCCCGTTCGCGCCGATTTTGGTGGGACGTCTCAGCTAGAATTGCCGTTTGGCGCCCCCAACATGTATCTCTTGAGAGCCTCATGGTCGCAAAACGCTGCCAGGGGCATCATTTGGGAGCCCCAAGGGGGAGCCACCCTGGCTGATCTCACGAGCCCGTTCGCGCCGATTTTGGTGGGACGCCTCAGCTAGAATTGCCGTTTGGCGCCCCCAACATGTATCTCTTGAGAGCCTCATGGTCACAAAACGCTGCCAGGGGCATCATTTGGGAGCCCCAAGGGGGAGCCACCCTGGCTGATCTCACGAGCCCGTGACGAGAGAGAGAGAGAGAGAGCAAGAGAGAGAGAGAGAGAGAAGCGAGAGAGAGGGAGAGGAGAGAGAGAGAGAGAGAGCGGAGAGAGAGAGAGAGGGGGAGTTGAGAGAGGAGACAGGCGAGAGAAAGAGAGAAGAGAGAAGAGAGAGAGAGAGAGAGAGAGAGAGAGAGAGAAGAGAGAGAGAGAGAGAGAGAGAGATAGAGATAGAAGAGAGAGAGAGAGAGAGAGAGAGAGAGAGAGAGAGAGAGAGAGAGAGAGAGAGAGAGAGAGAGAGAGAGAGAGAGAGAGAGAGAGAGAGAGAGAGAGAGAGAGAGAGAGAGAGAGAGAGAGAGAGAGAGAGAGAGAGAGCAGAGAGAGAGAGAGAGAGAGAGAGAGCGGGAGAGAGCGAGGGAGAGCGAGAGAGAGCGAGAGAGAGCGAGTGAGAGCGAGAGAGAGAGAGAGAGCGAGAGAGAGCGACAGAGAGCGAGAGAGAGCAGCGAGAGAGAGAGCGAAGAGAGAGAGAGAGAAGAGAGAGAGAGAGAGAGAGAGAGAGAGAGAGAGAGAGAGAGAGAGAGAGAGCGAGAGAGAGAGAGAGGGAGAGTGAGAGAGAGAGGAGAGAGAGAGAGAGAGAGAGAGAGAAGAGAGAGAGGAGAGAGAGAGAGAGAGGCAGAGATAGAGGCAGAGAGAGAGAGGCACAGAGAGAGAGGCAGAGAGAGAGAGAGGCAGAGAGACAGAGGCAGAGAGAGAGGCAGAGAGAGAGAGAGGCAGGGAAAGAGAGGCAGAGACAGAGAGAGGGCAGAGAGAGAGAGAGAGACAGAGAGAGCAGAGAGAGCAGAGAGAGAGGCAGCTCAGTCACACTTAAATCCAGATTCGTCCTCACCGAGTCCCACCACCAAGGGAGCGCCAGCAAGGAGATGCACATATGGGGATCCCCACGCAGTGAATAATCTATGTTTCCCGCCCCCCCCCCAACTGGAAATCGAGGGTAAATCTGAGCCTTCGGGTTGGGTTGGGGTGGTTTGGTGGGTGGTGAGAACTCAACCTATGGCACCAATGGGCAGGTTCGCATGGCGCCCCCCCGCCCATTTCGGAACATGCCTCGCACGGGCCGTGCCCGGAGGAGATCCACCTGTGGCCTCGGTGGGCGTGTTCGCGCGAAGGCACCCGAATTACTCGGCATCCGAAAAACTAGAGCTCAGCGCACCTGGGCACGCGTGCTCCGCAACAGTCCGCTTTTTCCGCATTGCCCCGCAGCGCGCAATGTAGGAATAGAGAGACCCGCGCTCTGCGCTACACATGACTGCACAGGGATGGGTCCGTCGCCATCGGCCCATACCGCTATTGTGCCTGAGTTTCGGGCCAGAGGATTCCAGGATATCTGCAAGTCGGGGTCTGTTCGAATGCTTCTCGGGCGTCTCGTGGAGCAACGATTCAAGCTTCTTGGAGCCTCCTGGGGGCCGTTTGGGGACCTCATGGGGCCTCTTTTGGAGCCCTTGGGGGCCTCTAGGGGGCCACACTGGGAGCGGAGGCTCGAAATGTCAGTTGGAGATCCCCCTTCTGGGGCCCTCTTGGGGCCCTCTTGGGCCGGCTTGGGCGCCTCTTGAACCGCTTCGGGGCCCTCTTAGGGGCCTCTTGGGCCGTCGTGGGGCGGTCTTTGGAGCTTCTCGGGCCGTCTTGGACGTTGTCAGGGCCCAAAGTGCGAATATGCTAGACATGCACGTCTACCCGATGGGATGAAACAATTCTGGCCTGCGGGGGGGCCTGCGGGGGGACTCTCGGGGCGCATCTTGAAGGCTTCTTAGGACGCCTTCGGGGCTCCCTGAGCAGTCTTGAAATTAAATCGTATTCGGGTGTCCTCGGCCCTGTCAGGCCGCTCTGGTCGCTTTTCGGTGGCCCCTTGAGCTGTTCTCAACGGCGGGGGGAAGGCCCAGGAGGTCCAGAGGGGGCTACAAATGTATGGGGAAAAGGGGGAGGGGGGGAAATCCTGGAGGGTATCCCTGCCCGGGCCCCGGGTCCCCGGTATCCGGGCATACTATATGAACCGTGTTCGTGCAGCTCCTGGAGGTCACGAGCAAGGGAGACAAGCGCCTTTTGGAGCCCTCAAGGCGGATAAGATATACAACATAATACCCCGAGAGCGCCTCCAAAACCACATGAGGCACCAAAAGAGAGCGCAACACGGATAAACGTGACGCAACAACTCCAAACCAATATGCCCGCTCTTCCCCTCACCCTTTCACCCACGCACTTCATGGGCATCGCATCTTTCTTCGTCGCCCTTAGGTGCATTACCCTGCGCAGGCAACCTGTGCAACCCAGATTACAGCCGCCAGGTCTACATCCGGGTGGCAGCCAGGATGCATTTCGCCCCTTGGGAAGTACGTCTGGTAGATAAATGGAGGGGGGCACGTGAGAACACCAACTGCATGTAAAGTGGTACCAGCAATTGTGCTGACAGCAGTGGTAGCTTAGTTCGTGCATTGCTAACGGCAAAGGAACGAACATGTAAAGTGTTACGTAATACTTGTACGTCGTAATAGCAGTTCCACCCTTGGGCTGCAGAGCCCGCAGCAGTAGCATCCTCTGCCGCACGCAATATTCCGTGGGAGGTCGATGGTCGGCGGTGCGTGGTCAGCTGGCTGGGGCCCGTAGCGTGCGCCACATAGTACCACGTGCGCGGTGTGAAGTAGCTCATCGCAGGATGCAAGCAATGAGGTAATAACGACAACCGCCGATGGCAGAATAATCGCTGCACTAGGTCGTCCACATTCGGACGGGTGGTAAGGAAACAATGAATAAAAAAACAGTGGGACGGCAGCAACAGTAGCCACAGACACAGCGGCAGTGGTGGTAGTAGCCGTAGTAGCAGTAATAGCAGTAGTAGTAGACGTAATCGGAGTAGTAGTAGAAGTAGTAGCAACAGTAGGGATAGTAATAATAATAATAGTAGTAGTCGTAGTAGTAGTAGTAGTAGTAGTAGTAGTAGTAGTAGCAGTAGTAGTAGTAGTAGTAATAGTAGTAGTAGTAGTAATAGTCGTAGTAGTAGTGGTAGTAGTAGTAGTAGTAGTAGTAGTCGTCGTAGTAGTAGTAGTAGTAGTAGTAGTAGTAGTGGTAATAGTAGTAGTAGTAGTAGTAGTAGTAGTGGAAATAGTAGTAGTAGTAGTAGTAGTAGTAGTAGTAGTAGTAGTGGTAGTAGTAGTAGTAGTAGTAGTGGTCGTAGTAGTAGTAGTACTAGTAGTGGTCGCAGTAGCAATAGTAGCAGTATCACTAGTCGTAGTAGTAGTAAAATTACTACGACTACTGGTAGCCGTAGTAAAAAAAGACTAGTAGTAATAGTAGTAGTAGCAGTAGTAGTAGTAGTAATGGTAATAGTAGTAGTGGTGGTAAAGGTAGTAGTTGTAATAGTAGTAGTAGTAGTAGTAGTAGTAGTAGTAGTCGTGGTAGTAGTACTAGTAGTAGTAGTCGTAATAGTAGTAGTAGTAGTAGTAGTAGTGGTGGTAGTAGTAGTAGTAGTAGTAGTAGTGGTGGTAGTAGTAGTACTAGTAGTCGTGGTAGTAGTAGTAGTAGTCGCAGTCGTGATAGTAGAAGTAGTAGTAGTAGTAGTAGTAGTAGTAGTAGTAGTAGTAGTAGTGGTAGTGGTAGTAGTAGTAGTAGTAATAATACTAGTAGTAGTAGTGGTAGTAGTAGTAGTAGTAGTAGTATCAACAAACGTACTAGTAGTCGTCGTAGTCGTAATAATGATAATAGCACGAATAGTTGCACTCGTAGTCGCAGTAGTGGTCGTAGTAGTAGTAGTAGTAGTAGTAGTAGTAGAAGCAGTAGTAGTAGTAGTAGTAGTAGTCGTCGTACTATAGCAGTAATGGCAACATGTGTGGCAGTGGTAGTTGCAGTTGTAGTAGTATCAGAAGTATTCGTAGGAGTAGTCGTAGTAGCAGTAGTAGTTGTAGTAGTGGTAGTAGTGGTAATGCTAGTAGTAGCTGTAATGGAAATACTGGTAGTAGCAAGAGTAGTAGTAGTAGTAGTAGTAGTAGTGGTAGTAGCAGTAGTACTAGTAGTACTAGTAGTAATAGTACTAGTGGTAGTAGTACTAGTACTAGTACTAGTAATGATAAAGGTGGTGGTGGGGTAGCAGTATGCTTAGTCGTAGTCGTCGTCGCAGATGTAGTAGTAGTAACGGAAGTACTGGTAGTAGTAGTAGTCGTCGTCGTAGTAGTAGTAATAGTATGACTAGTAGTAGTAGTAGTCGTAGTAGTAGTAGTAGTAGTAGCCGTAGTCGTAGTAGTAGTAGTAGCAGTAGTAGTAGTAGTAGTAGTTAGTAGAAGTAGTAGTAGTAGTGGTAGTAGTAGTAGTAGTAGTGGTAGTAGTAGTAATTAGTAGTAGTAGCAGTAGTAGCAAGAGTAGAAGCAGTAGTAGTAGTAGTAGTAGCAGCAGTAGTAGTAGTAGTAGTAGTAGTAGTAGCAGTAGTAGTAGTAGTAGTGGTGGTAGTAGTAGTAGTAGTGGTAGTAGTGGTAGTAGTAGTAGTAGTCGTCGTCGTCGTCGTCGTCGTCGTAGTAGTAGTAGTAGTAGCAGCAGCAACAGCAACAGCAGCAGCAACAGCAGCAGCAGCAATAGTAGTAGTAGTAGTAGTAGTGGTAGTAGTAGTAGTAGTAGTAGTAGTAGTAGTAGTAGTAGTAGTAGTAGTAGTAGTAGTAGTAGTAGTAGTAGTAGTAGTAGTAGTAGTAGTAGTAGTAGTAGTAGTAGTAGTAGTAGTAGTAGTAGTAGTAGTAGCGTAGTAGTAGTAGTAGTAGTAGTAGTAGTAGTAGTAGTAGTAGTAGTAGTAGTAGTAGTAGTAGTAGTAGTATAGTAGCAATAGTAGTAGTAGTAGCCGTAGTGGTAGGCGTAGTAGTAGTACTAGTCGTAATAGTAGTAATCGTAGTAGTAGTCGTAGTAGTCGTAGTAGTCGTAGTAATAATCGTAGTGGTAGTAGTAGTAGTAGTAGTAGTAGTAGTAGTAGTAGTAGTAGTCGTAGCAATAGTAGTAGTTGTAGTAGTAGTAGTAGTAGTAGTAGTGGTGGTAGTAGTAGTCGTAGTAACAGCTGTAGTTGTAGTAGTAGTAGTAGTAGTAGTAGTCGTCGTCGTCGTCGTAGTCGTAGTCGTCGTTGTAGTAGTAGTACTACTACTACTACTAGTACTAAAACAACTAGTGATAGTAGTAGTAGTAGTAGTAGTAGTAGTAGTACACAGATGGGGACATTACAACATAATCAACAAGACGATCGTCTTCAAGGATATGCAGACGGCTACGCCCACAGAGGACCATTAAGTAACATTCACCATTCAATGTTGGCAACGCGCGCAAGCGTGCACCACGGGCTAGGTCATTGATATGCAATTATTTGGCTTGGGCGCCCGGTGGCGACATTGGGAGGCGGACGCCACTTAATGCCCGGGTGCTCTTCCAAGTTTCTCCTTCACAGGGCCGCTGGCGTGGACGGTTCCACGTTTTGCCGTGCGACTTCGTTCCCAGTCGGGTGGCTAACGTGCACCGCGCCATGCTGACGAAACGCTTTTCCGTAACATTGACAGGCGCATGTCGTTTCATGCGACGGGCCCCGCCTGGTTTGATTTAGCATCGTTTTGGAATCCATCCTTGTGCCACTTTTGTTATAAACGTTTTTTTTTCACGGGGATGGGTACGTCTACCTAGATATTGGGTTTCCGCGCCATTCCTTCTCGTCTGTTAGCGTGCCGCCCTGTGGGTCCTGTGGGACGTGTGAGACTTGTGCCCCTGCGGGACTTGTGCGACTTGTGGGACTTGCGAAACCTGTGGGGCCTGAGCGACTTACGGGATCGGTGGGTCTTGCTGGACTTGTGCAACCTGTGCGACCTGCGAGACTTGCGGGAGGTGTGGGGCCTATACGACATGTGGGGGCTGTGCGAAACGCCGGCCTTGTTAGGACCTGCGACATCTGTGACATCTGCGGGGGGTTTGTTGGGTTTGTGGGAGCCGTGGCGCCTGTGGGACCTGTGGGACCTGTGGGACTTGTGGGACCTGCAAGACCTGTGGATCCTGCGAAACCTGTGGGGCCTGTGAGACTTGTGCGGCCTGTGAAGCCTGGGGGACCTGTGGGGCTGACGAAACAGGTGGGACATGTGTAGGGCGTTTTCCAACAAACCGTGTTGACGAACTGGCAGGGGGCGGGTTCTATCATGTACATTCACACACGGGATTGTGTTCAGGCTGCCCGGCAATCCCACTTAACGAACCGCCTGGTGTGGGTTTAGCGTGTACATTCACACAAAACGCACTTCGCGTAAAGTGACGTGCCCCGGCGCGCCCACTTTACGATTTGGTGTTCCTACGTTTGGTGTGTGAAAAAAGGACGGGAAACACCAATCATAAATCAAAACATGTTTTCAAACAAAGATTCAAAGAGTTCCACTTTACGATGGGTGTTTCCCGACATAATTTTCCACAAACGAAACGCTGAAAAAAACAATCAAAAAAAATGCAAATCGTAAAATGGGCACGCCGGGGCACGCCACTTTACGCGAAGTGCGTTCTGTGTTGAATTTACACGCTAAACCCGCATCCGCCGGTCGTTAAGTGGGATTGCCGGGCAACCTGAACTCCACCCCGTGTGTGAATGTACATGATAGAACCCGCCCCCCGCCGGATCGTCAACACGGTTTGTTGGAAAACGCCCCACAGGTCCACTGGCTTCGTGAGCCCCACAGGCCCCCCAGGCTTCACAGGCCGCACAAATCTCACAGGCTCCACAGATCCCACAGATCTCGCAGGTCCCAGAAAGATTGGTACACACCCAAACAGGTTCGACTTCCACACAGCCGGGAAAAAAGTTACAACAAAATCAACAAGACGATCGTCTTCAAGGATATGCAGACGGCAACGCCCAAAGAGGATCATTAAGTGACATTCGCCTCTCAATTGTGGAAGCGTCCGCAGGCGTGCACCACTGGCCAAGTCATGGATATGCAATGTTTTGGCTTGCAGGCCTGGTGAAGACATTGGGAGGCGGACGCCGCTATGTCCGGGTGCTCTTCCAAGTTGATATTTCACAGGGCCGCTGGCTTGGACGGTTCCACGTTCTGCCGTGCGACTTCGCTCCCACAACCGGATGACTAACGTGCACCGCACCATGCAGACGAGACGTTCTTCCGTAGCATTGACAGGCGCATGTCGTTTCATGCGACGGGCCCCGCCTGGTCTGATTTAGTACCGTTTTGGAATCCATCCTTGTGCCACTTTTGATATAACAAGTGGCACGTGTGTGCCCAGGCTCATACAACAAGCTGAAGGGGCGTTTGAAGCAGGAGTGACATGCAACAGCGAAGTCGCACTCGAGCGCAAGTGGGGTTGCCACACCTTGCGATGTGTGTACCAGGGCCCCCCAGGAAGCCTCAGGAGGCCCGACTTGGATACCAGGAGAGGCTCCAGGAGGCCCCAGGATTGTGAGTGTTGTGTGTGTGTGATGTGTGCTTTGTGTGGTGCGTGCTTTTTGCGTGTTGTCGGTGTTGTGTGTGTGTATGTTATGTTTGTCTAGCGTGTGATGTGTTGGGCGTGATTTGTGTCTCTGTGTGTGCATGTAGTTCTGAAGCCCCAGGAGGCCCCAGGAGGCCCCAGGAGGCCCCAGGCGGCCTCAGCAGGCCCAGGAGAACTCCAGGAGAGACCGAGGCGGGGTCTGGGGTACCAGAAGGTCCAGAAAGCCCCAGGAGGCCCCAGGACGTTCCAGGAGGCCCCCAGGAGGCTCCGAGGAGGGGTCTGGGGCTCGATTTTGGGAGGATGTCTCAGGCGAAACCGCCAATCTCTGAGACTCGGAGTCAAAATCATTGCAATTACCATGTGTTTTTCCCCACATCCAAAGTGGGGTTCTTGTTTTCTCTGCACACCCCGCGCAGGAACACTCACCCCACCCCCTCTCCTCTTCTGCCTCATCATGCGGATGAGAATTCCGTCGTCACTTTTGGGCTCCTGGGGCGTGAATTTGGAGGAAGTATCAGGCGGGAGCGCCGTCTGTGAGTGAATTGCGAGGAAGTCTCAGGCGGGAGCCCCCTCTCTATGGGTCCCGCACTCCGAGGCGGGTCATCGGAACCTGTAACTGTCGTCACTTTTGGGCTCCTGGGGCGTGAATTTGGAGGAAGTATCAAGCGGGAGCGTCGTCAAGTGAATTGCGAGGAAGTCTCAGGCGGGAGCCCCTCCCTATGGGGCCCGCACTTCATGTTGGTAATCCGAGGCGGGTCATCGGAACCCTGTAACTGTCGTCACTTTTGGGCTCCTGGGGCGTGAATTTGGAGGAAGTATCAAGCGGGAGCGTCGTCTGTGAGTGAATTGCGAGGAAGTCTCAGGCGGGAGCCCCCTCCCTATGGGGCCCGCACTTCATGTTGGTAATCCGAGGCGGGTCATCGGAACCCTGTAACTGTCGTCACTTTTGGGCTCCTGGGGGGTGAATATGGAGGAAGTATCAAGCGGGAGCGTCGTCTGTGAGTGAATTGCGAGGAAGTCTCAGGCGGGAGCCTCTCCCTATGGGGCCCGCACTTCATGTTGGTAATCCGAGGCGGGTCATCGGAACCCTGTAACTGTCGTCACTTTTGGGCTCCTGGGGCGTGAATTTGGAGGAAGTATCAAGCGGGAGCGTCGTCTGTGAGTGAATTGCGAGGAAGTCTCAGGCGGGAGCCCCCTCCCTATGGGGCCCGCACTTCATGTTGGTAATCCGAGGCGGGTCATCGGAACCCTGTAACTGTCGTCACTTTTGGGCTCCTGGGGCGTGAATGTGGAGGAAGTATCAAGCGGGAGCGTCGTCTGTGAGTGAATTGCGAGGAAGTCTCAGGCGGGAGCCCCCTTCCTATGGGGCCCGCACTTCATGTTGGTAATCCGAGGCGGGTCATCGGAACCCTGTAACTGTCGTTACTTTTTCCCCACATCCAAAGTGGGGTTCTTGTTTTCTCTGCACACCCCCGCGCAGGAGAGAGATCTCACTCACCCCCTCTTCTCCTCGCACTCATTCACACACACATCATCATCACTCGCACTCTCTCACACGCTCACGAACATCATCGTCATCATCGGTATCGGCATCATCCTCATTCAAACATCATCATCGCCACCACCACCCACAATCAATCATCATCCTCTTCACCACTCATCTTCACCACCACTCATCATCCTCATCCTCATCATCGTTGAGTAAAGTGTGAGGAAGTCTCAGGCGGGAGCCCCCTCCCTATGGGGCCCGCAGATCATGTTGGTAATCCGAGCGGGTCATCGGAACCCTGTAACTGTCGTCACTTTTGGGCTCCCCAGGCCTGAAAATGGAGGAAGTCTCAGGCGGGAGCCTCGTCTGTGAGTGAATTGGGAGGAAGTCTCAGGCGGGAGCTCCCTCCCTATGGGGCCCGCAGATTATGTTGGTAATCCGAGCGGGTCATCGGAACCCTGTAACTGTCGTCACTTTTGGGCTCCTCAAGCCTGAATATGGAGGAAGTCTCAGGCGGGAGCCTCGTCTGTGAGTGAATTCTGAGGAAGGCTCAAGCGGGAGCCCCCTCCCTATGGGGCCCGCAGATCATGTTGGTAATCCGAGCGGGTCATCGGAACCCTGTAACTGTCGTCACTTTTGGGCTCGTCAAGCCTGAATTTGGAGGAAGTCTCTGGCGGGAACCTCGTCTTTGAGTGAATTGTGAAGAAGTCTCAGGCGGGAGCCCCCTCCCTATGGGGCCCGCAGATCATGTTGGTAATCCGAGCGGGTCATCGGAACCCTGTAACTGTCGTCACTTTTGGGCTCCTCAAGCCTGAATATGGAGGAAGTCTCAGGCGGGAGCCTCGTCTGTGAGTGAACTGCGAGGAAGTCTCAGGCGGGAGCCCCCTCCCTATGGGGCCCGCAGATCATGTTGGTAATCCGAGCGGGTCATCGGAACCCTGTAACTGTCGTCACTTTTGGGCTCGTCAAGCCTGAATTTGGAGGAAGTCTCTGGCGGGAGCCTCGTCTTTGAGTGAATTGTGAAGAAGTCTCAGGCGGGAGCCCCCTCCCTATGGGGCCCGCAGATCATGTTGGTAATCCGAGCGGGTCATCGGAACCCTGTAACTGTCGTCACTTTTGGGCTCCTCAAGCCTGAATATGGAGGAAGTCTCAGGCGGGAGCCTCGTCTGTGAGTGAACTGCGAGGAAGTCTCAGGCGGGAGCCCCCTCCCTATGGGGCCCGCAGATCATGTTGGTAATCCGAGCAGGTCATCCAAAACCTGTAACTGTCGTCAATGTTGGGTTCTCGCGCTGCCAGAACGCAGTTCCCAGGCCACACTTTGGATGCAACAAGGAAGTTTTTGGGCTCCTCAGGTCGCCGAGGTGCTGCGACAGGGCGCCGAAGGCGCCGACGACGACGGCCAGGCCGAGGCGCGGGCGCGGAGCTTGCTGATGTTCAGGCCCAGCGAAAGGGAGTTCACATGGCAGAGCTCGGGGGCGCACAGCGTGCGCCGCTCGGGGTTCACCCTGACGCACGCGTCCTACCTGACCTCCACGCTGTCGCAGGGCCAGACGCTGCGCAAGGGCGTCACCATCGACTGCGCGAGAGACGAGGACGCTGGCCGCACGGGCATGTCGGACGAGCAGTGGTGGCTGCACCTCTACGTCATGTTCTCCCGCGCCACGTGCATGCGGAACATGCTGATCCTGCGGCCGCCGCCGCGAGAGTTCCTGGAGTGCGGGCCGCCGGCGTCCCTGCGGAAGGCGCTCCTGGAGTTCGACAAGAGAACGGTTTTGTCCAGGGCGGAGGCGAAGCAGCTCGCGGCAGAGCTGGGCTTCGTGCTGCCTTCCGCCTGAGCGCGGCTGCGCCTCGCTCGAAGCCCGCGGGGTTGTCCCAACGGCTTGGTCTTGCGCGCCAACGGCTCGCGGGGTTGTCCCGACAGCCTGGCCCGCGGGGTTGTCCCAACGGCTGCGCGACGTGACCAGTAGAGAACGCGCCTGTGCTGGCCGTGGCGGCGACGGCGCCGAGGAACATCGACATGCGCGCTCATGCAACAGGAAGGGGAGGAGGTGGCGGGGCGCGGAACAAACAGGGGGGCGAGGATGGGGACAACGTAAGGAGTGGAAGGGGGGCCCGCGCCAAGGCGAGAGGAAATATACGCAGAAGAGACAGCCAGGACGCCTCACCAACCACGAGGACGACGGTGATGGCTTTTTCCAGATTCGCCCAGAGGATTCTTATGTGGGGTTCTTCCGTCGGAGTAATTGAAGGTTTTATGATAAAATGTTGGAAATCCTATGTGGTTTTGGACCCTGACGTCACGATCTGCGTGAGTGGTGCCACCGATTTTCAGAATTTCGAGGATGTCCCGAGCGAAACGGCCAGAAAAATCGCGAACGACGGACGCATTAATCGCCTCTGAGCTCTACTCCCTCGGAGAGGCGCGTATGAGAACAGTTTCTTTCACGGGGATGTTATCGTAGTCGTAGCGAGAGTACAACCATTGGTAGAAGCTGTAGGCGTACTCGTACCCACACCCGTAGTAGTGATAGTAGTAGTAGTAGTAGTAGTAGTAGTAGTAGTAGATGTAGTAGTAGTAGTAGTAGTAGTATTAGTAGTAGTAGTAGTAGTAGTAGTCGTAGTCTTAGTCGTAGTCGTAGTCGTCGTCGTCGTCGTCGTCGTCGTCGTCGTCGTCGTCGTCGTCGTCGTAGTAGTAGTAGTAGTAGTAGTAGTAGTAGTAGTAGTAGTAGTAGTAGTAGTAGTAGTAGTAGTAGTAGTAGTAGTAGTAGTAGTAGTAGTAGTAGTAGTAGTAGTAGTAGTAGTAGTAGTAGTCGTAGTAGTAGTCGTAGTAGTCGTAGTAATAGTAGGAGTAGTAGTAGTAGTAGTAGTAGTAGTAGTAGTAGTGGTAGTAGCAGTAGTAGTGGTGGTTGTAGCAGTGGTACTAGCCATCATACTTATCGTAGAAGTAGTAGTCGTAGTACGAATGATAGTTGTGGTACTAGTACTACTAGTCGTAGGAGTAGTACTAGTAGTAGTACTGCTGCTCGAACTACTAGTAGTAATGGTCGTAGTATTAATACTAGTAGTAGTCGTAGTAGAGGTAGCAGTAATACTAGCAATACTAGTAGAAGTGGTAGTAGTAAGAAGTAGAGGTGGTTGTAGCAGTAGTAGTAGTAAACGTAGTAGTAGTAGTGGAAGTAGTAGTAGTAGTAGTGGTAGTAGTAGTAGTAGTAGTAGTAGTAGTGGTAGTAATAGTAGTAGTAGTAGTAGTAGTAGTAGTAGTAGTCGTAGTACTAGTACTTGTACTAGTAGTAGTAGCAGTAGTAGTAGCAGTAGTAGTAGTAGTAGCAGGAGTAGTCGTACTAGTGGTAGTAGTAGTAGTAGTAGTAGTAGCCGTAGTAGTAGTAGTAGTAGTAGTAGTAGTAGTCGTAGTAGTAGTAGTAGTAGTAGTAGTAGTAGTCGTAGTAGTAGTCGTAGTAGTAGTAGCACTACTCCAACCAGCCCTCTGGGCGTCGGTGGTCTAGAGAGTTTCCTCTTCCAACCCCCTTCTTCCCCTTCGGGGAGGGTTTTACCCCTCCCCCTACCCCCTCCCCTGGACCTGGACGGAGGGTTCAGCGGATCGTTGGGGCGTCCAAGATGGCCCAAGACGGCTCCAAAAGCGAAAAGGCGAGAAAGCAACAAAAACATTGATTTCCCTAGGTTTTGGAAGGATTTGGGCCTCTTTTGAGGCCCAAGAGGCGATCCCAGGCACTCTAGAGGGGCAGCGCTAATTGAACCCCCCCCTTCTTTGATAGATCTCCTCCAACATGGCCCCAAGAGCGCCCCGAAGGCTTCCCAGAGGGCCCCAATAGCGCCCCAAGAGGACCCCAAGAAGCCCCAAGAGGCGCCCAAGAGGCCTCCAAGAGGCTCCCAAAAGACCCCCAAGAGGCCCCAAGAGGCTCCCCGAGATACGCAAGAGGCCCCCGGGACCGCCAAGAGGCCCCAAAGACGGACCAAGAGGCCCCCAAGCTCGCCATTGTCCTCGTCCTCCTCCTCCTCCTCCTCTTCTCTTCCTCCTCCCTCCTCCCACTCCCTCTCCTCCTCCTCCTCCTCCTCCTCCTCCTCCTTCTCCTTTTCCTCCTTCTCGTCCTCCACGTCCTCGCCCTCCTCCATCTCCTCCTCCTCATCTTCCTCCTCCTGCTCCTCCTCCTCCTGCTCCTCCCCCTGCTCCTGCTCCTGCTCCTCCTCTTGCTTCTCCTACTCCGACGACGACGACTTCTCCTACATCCTCCCCCTCTTGGGGTATACGGCGGCTTATCCCGCCCTTTGTTCTCCTGCATGCTCCCCCGTTTCCATCATCACCTCCACTCCCCTGGGGCTCATTTCTGGACGGCCAGGTGGGGATACGCGAAGCGTTTATAATAGTAGTAGTAGCAGTAGTAGTAGTAGTAGTAGTAGTAGTAGTGGTAGTAGTAGTAGTAATAGTAATCGTAGTAGTAGCAGTAGTAGTAGTAGTCGTAGTAGTAGTAGTAGTAGTAGTAGTAGTAGTGGCAGTAGTAGTTGTAGTAGTAGTAGTAGTACTTGTAGTAGTAGTAGTAGTAGTAGTAGTAGTAGTAATAGTAGTAGTAGTAGTAGTAGTAGTAGCGATAGTAGTAGTAGTAGTAGTAGCAGCAGTAGTAGTAGTAGTAGTAGAAGTAGTAGTAGTCTCAGCCGTAGTAGTAAGCGTAGAAGTGCTAGTAGTAGTAGTAGTAGTAGTAGTAGTAGGGGTAGCAATAGTAGTAGTAATAGTAGTAGTAATAGTGGTAGCAGTAGTACTAATAGTAGTGGTCGTAGTAGTAGTAGTAGTAGCCGTAGAAGTAGTAGTTGTAGTAGTCGTCGTCGTTGTCGTTGTCGTAGTCGTAGTCGTAGTAGTAGTAGCAGTCGTAGTAGGAGAGGTGGTCGCAATAGTCGTAGTAGTAGTAGTAGTCGTAGTAGTCGTAGTAGCCGTAGTAGTCGTAGTAGTAGTAGTAGTAGTAGTAGTAGTAGTAGTAGTCGTAGTAGTAATAGTAGTCATGCGAATAGTAGAAATAGTAGTAGGAGTACCAGCAGTAGTAGTAGCAGCGGTAGTAGTAGTAGTAGTAGTAGTAGTAGTAGTAGTCGTAGCAGTAGTAGTAATAGTAGTAATAGTAGTAATCCTGCTAGTCAGCGTGGTCGTACATCGTGGTAGTAGTAGTAGTAGTAGTAGTAGTAGTAGTAGTAGTTAGTAGTAGTAGTAGTAGTAGTAGTAGTAGTAGTAGTAGTAGTAGTAGTAGTAGTAGTAGTAGTAGTAGTAGTAGTAGTAGTAGTAGTAGTAGTCGTAGTAGTAGTAGTAGTGTAGTAGTAGTAGTAGTAGTAGTAGTAGTAGTAGTAGTAGTAGTAGTAGTAGTAGTAGTAGTAGTAGTAGTAGTAGTAGTAGTAGTAGTAGTAGTAGTAGTAGTAGTAGTAGTCGTAGTAATAGTAGTAGTAGTAGTAGTAGTCGTAGTAGTAGTAGTAGTAGTAGTGGTAGTAGCAGTAGTAGTGGTGGTTGTAGCAGTGGTACTAGCCATCATAATAATCGTAGAAGTAGTAGTCGTAGTACGAATGATAGTTGTGGTACTAGTACTACTAGTCGTAGGAGTAGAACTAGTAGTAGTACTGCTGCTCGAACTACTAGTAGTAATGGTCGTAGTAGTAATACTAGTAGTAGTCGTAGTAGAGGTAGTAGTAATACTAGCAATACTAGTAGAAGTGGTAGTAGTAGTAGTAGTAGTAGTAGTAGTAGTAATACTAATAGTCATGGTCGTAGTAGTGGGAGTAGTAAGCGAAGTCGTAGTAGTAGTAGTAGAAGAAGTAGTAGTAGGAGTCGTCGTAGTAGCAGTAATGGTAGTAGTAGCAGCAGTAGCAGTAGTAAGAGCAGAAGCCGTAGTAGTAGCACTCGCAGTAGCAGTAGTAGTAGCAGTAGTAAGAGTATATGTTGTAATAGTAGTAGTAGTCGTAGTAGTAGTACTAGTAGTACTACAAAAAATAGAAATCGTACCAGTACTAGTAGTAATAGTACTCGTACTCGTATGAATAGTGCTAGTGGTAGTAGTAGTAGAAGTTGTAGCAGTAGTAGTAGTAGAAGTCGAAGTAGTAGTCGTAGTAGTAGTAGTAGTCGTCGACGTAGTAGTAGTAGTAGTAGTAGTAGTAGCAATGGTACTACTACTACTACTAGTACTAGTAATAGTAGTAGTAGTAGTAGTAGTAGTAGTAATCCCACCAGCCCTCTGGGCGTAGGTGGTCTAGAACAGATCCTCTTCCACCCCTCCCTCTTCCCCCTTGGGGAGGGGTTTACCCCTCCCCCTACCCCCTCCCCTGGACCTGGACGGGGGGGGCCGCGGGTAGTTAGAGCGTCCAAGATGGCCCAAGACGGCTCCAAGAGCGCCTCAGAGAACCCAAGATGAGCTCCAAGATGGCTCAAGATAGCGCAAGATCGCTCACGATGGCTCCTAAGATGGTTCCAAGAAGCCCAAAGACGGCCCCAAGATAACTCCAAGTGGCCAAACAGCTCCCCAAGGAGGCCCCGAAGAGGCCAAAATCGTCCCAAAACCTAAGGAAAATCAATGATTTTTGCTTTCTCGCCTTTTCGCTTCCGATGGCCATCCGAGGCCTGGAGATGGCTCCAAGATGGCCCAAGAGGGCCCCAAGAGAGCCCCAAAAGAGCCCCAAGACGGCCCCAAGAGCGCCCAAGAGCACTCCAAGAGCGTTCCAAGAGGGGTCCAAGAGGCGATTTTAGGGGCTTCCGAGGGGGGCGCTAATTAAACCCCCCCTCTTGTTTGATCGACTCCCTCCAAGATGGCCCCAAAAGCGCCCCGAAGGCTCCCCAGAGCGCCTCAAGAGGGTCCCAAGAGGCGCCCAAGATGCCCCAAGGCGCCCAAAAAGCCCTCCAAGAGGCCCTCAAAAGACCCCCAAGAAGCTCCTTCCCCTCCTCCTCCTCCTCCTCCGATTCTTCCTCCTTCTCCGTCCTCCTCCTCCTCCTCCTCCTCCTCCTCTTCCCCCTCCTCCTCCTCCTCCTCCTCCGACGACGACGACGACGACGACGACTCCTCTTCCATCCTCCCCCTCTCGGGGTCTGTGACAGCTTCCCCCGCCCTTTGTTATTCTGCATGCTCCCCGACTTCCCTGATCACCTCAACTCCCCTGAGCATCGTTTCTGGATGGGCTGGTGGGGATACGCGAAGCGTCAACAATAGTAGTGGTAGTGCTGGTAGTAGGAGTAGTAACAATAGTAATCGTAGTGTTACAAGTACTAGTGGTAGTAGTCGTCGTCGTAGTACTAGTTGTAGTAGTGGTAGTAGGACTGGTAACAGTAGTGTAGTAGTACTGGTAGTAGGCTCAGCAGCAGCAGTAGCAATAATAGCAGTAAACGTACTCGGAATGCAGTGGTAGTGGTACCGGAAATCGTTCCAACTGCCGTAGTGCAGTGTACTCGTCGGAGCACGCACTCATTATACGCCACCGTACCTCGAAGCCCGAAATGGAATATTTTCAGGTCTCGTCGAACTCCCTGCGTTGATTATTGCACATGTTCTTTCAGGCCGGGGCCCTAAGACCAAAAGTCGAGGAGCCATCGGACTCTCCTGGGCGCTCCTGGGGCGGCTTGCCTTGCCATCGCTCGGACGACCATTCTCCGTGCATGCTGCGGTTCCGTACGTGCCTGTTTGGCCAAATGATCCAGGATGCTCCTCCATGGCCCTCGCCGAGAAAACACGCACGCGTCCGAACGATGCCAAGAGCAAGGCCCAAAATGGTCACAGGGCCCGCTCCAGAACCCTCCTCGGCGCATCTTGGGCAGTCTGGGAGGCCATGGTTTCTTTGTTTGACGCTCTGGGCAAAAAAAGTGGGCAGCTCGACTCTGTTACCTCTTTAAGCTCTTTGCCGAGCTGCCGCCAGGGAGGCCCCTGGGTGGCCAGGCCCACGATGCCCGAGCTCCCGTGGAGGCCTGGAGGTTGCCGTGCACGCAGCTTTGGCTGCCATGCCTTTCGGCCTGGCGAGCGCCCTGGACGGCCCCGGTCCGGGATGCCCCAGAGGTCGCCCCGAGACGTCTTCTCTAAGCCCCCCCGAGGGGGGGGGGCCAAGATGCCCCAAAGGCGGTCCGAAGAGGGGCCCAACCAGGAGGCCACGAGTTGACATTCGGAGCCCTGGGGCCCCAGATCGCCGCCGAGACCGCCAGGATGCCCCCACAAGGCCTCCGGAGGCCCCCACCCCAGGAGGCCGTCAAGAGGCCCGCAAGAGGCCTGCAACGAGATTCCAAGAGGCCTCTAAGACAAAGGCCCAGCCACAGCGGCGGAGATGACCGTTCCACGCTTACAGCGCTTCTTACTAGACCTCGTACTCGCCACTGGCTCGTATCATTCGTATACTCGTACCCAGCGTTCGTTCTCAAAATCCTCAAACACTCGGTTCTGGTACTTGCACTCAACCGTTTGGCTCTGAGAAAACTGTTGATCCTCAGTACAGAAGATGGCCGAAACTCCTCGATAATGCGAACGCGCGGTGCGCACTGAGGGTGAAGGCTGCGGAAATTGCAAGGTGCGGCAACGCAAGCGATACATCTTCTTCTGTGTTGGATCACTGCCCACGGCTGATGACCTTCGTGTGGTAACAACAGCTCCCCACCCCCACGGTTAACCCTGCTGGTGGCCACAACCGCTCGTCTGTGCAACCAATTGACGATGCAGCTGCATATTGATTCGTACCGTCGAAGCCGCTGCTGATGGGAGGTTACGCTTGACAAGTGGGTCATTGACTGTTTCCTCCTCCTCCTCCTCCTCCTCCTCCTCCTCCTCCTCCTCCTCCTCCTCCTCCCCCTCCAGGCAGCCCAGAAGGGGGTCACTGCGGGGGCCTGGCGCTGGAGTATTTTTTTGGACGCGGTCAGTGAGTAGTATGCTCGCCCAAACTGGCTTCTCGCAATACACGGGATGGTGCTGCGATTTCGGCGGTGGACAAGCCTCCCCTGAGCAAACCTCCCTTCAGTGAAAACGGCCTAGGACCGAAACCGACGGACCTGGACCCGCAAAAATGGCGGCCGCGACGCCCTCTCGCGAACCGAAAACGGCCAATTCACGAATCGACGTGTCAGGGTAGGAGGTTTATCCACCCCCGGCGTTTTTGACAGTGGACTGTCAGTCTCATGCCTACGGGTGGCACAGCTGGCTCTGTCGGAAAATGTGCCAAAACTGGATGCGCCCTCATCAAGGAAAGCGTGTCCATGACGCGGCGGGTGGACCCTGCAGTCATGACGCCAGGATGAACGAGCATAGGAGGGGCGGTGAGGAAGAGAAAGAACGGGACGACGCGGCCGAAACATGCAGTCGCTGGCAGGCAAAGGGCCAGTTTTCTTTTCTCCTGGTCCCACTCTCCTCTCCTCCTCCATCTCGCTTCTCTCCCGCCCCTGTCCTCGTCGTCGTCGTCGTGGCCGTCGTCGTCGTGGCCGTCGTCGTCGTGGCCGTCGTCGTCGTCGTCGTCATCGCCGTCCGTCGTCGTCGTCGTCGTCGTTGTCGTCGTCGTCGTCGTCGTCGTCGTCGTCGTCCATCGTCGTCGTCGTCGTCGTGGTTGTCGTTGTCGTCCGTTGTCGTCGTCGTCGTCGTCGCCGTCGTCGTCGTCGTGCTCATCGTCGTCGCTGGCCGTCGTCGTCCGTCGTCGTCGTCGTCGTCGTCGTCGTCGTCGTCGTCGTCGTCGTCGTCGTCAACGTCGTCGTCGTCTGTCGTCGGCCGTGCTAGTCGTCGTCCGTCGTCGTCGTCCGTCGTCGTCCGTCATTGCAATCGTCCGTCGACGTGGTCGTCGTCGCTTTCGACGTTGTCGTCCGTCGTCGTCGTCGTCGTCGTCGTCGTCGTCGTCGTCGTCCGTCGTCGCCGTCGTCCGTCGTCCGCCGTGGTCGTCGTCGTCTTCGTAAGCCGCCCTGCTGGAAACCGTGGAACTTGCCCGCCATCTGCGGCTGCCGGCCGGCGTCGTTCCCCTGCTCATTCCGGAACGCCTGCGAACGCGGGGCGAACACTCGAGCCGAGCATCGAGGGATCGAGGAGGGTCGCAGGCCGAGGATAGCCTCGAGGACCGCGCCGAGCATCGAGGAGCAGCAGCGGGCGAACCAACTCCGAAGACCTGGGGCCAGGGGCCCAAGTCAAAAAGTAGACGCCGTCGTGGGTGGACCACACCGACGGCCGAGGCCGAGCCCCAGACGGACGCCGACTCGCTGCTGGCGCTCCTCGATAAGACGCTCACGGGTGGGTACTGTGAGGCACTGGCACAGTTCATGGAGAAGATTCAGCCGCCCAAGCCGATCACGCCTGAGGCTCTCGATGCCACGTATCAGCGACTCCTGGCGGCAGAGCAGAAGGCTGCAGCAGCTCTCGACAAGGCGGCCCACCCCGAGGAAGAAGCAGAGGCCTGGGTCAGCGAGTGCCAGGCTTGCACCCATAACTGCGCCGAGACCCTGCACCTCGCCCGCCCCCAGGCCCAAGAGACGCCCGACGCCATCAACAAGGCGCGCGGGCACACCGCCAACCTCGAGCACGTCGGCGGGCGGCCTCGACCTCAGCAAGCTTCTCCTTGGCGAGGAGGACCTCGCGTTTGAGGATGGCGAGGCCATCGACGCTACGGATCTTGAGGTCGACGCTGAGGGCAGCCAGAAGTGGGCCCACCTTAAGCAGCACTCCCGCGGGGAGCGCAGAGTGCAGATCAGGGGGGTCTTCGGCCCAGGCGCCTCGGCCATCCAGCGGCGGAAGAAGGAGCTCGAGCACGTGCGCGCCGGGCTCGAGGCCGCGCGGCAGTGCGCCTCCGAGTCGCAGGCCGAGCCGGGCGCGGGCGCGGCCGCGGCGGGGCCAGGCAGTGAGCTTGCTGCTCGGCGTGTAGCAGCCGCTGATGGCGCTGGCCCTCCTGACGGCGCCGCTGGAGCCGCGACCGCCCCAGCCGCCGAGGACTGCCAGCGGCCGCCGGCCGCGCCAGCCGCGGCCGCCCAAGCTGGCTCGCAGATGGCCGACGAGGCCCGTGCCAGAGACAAGGCCAAACAGCGCACCGCGCGATCTACGCGCGAAATGTCACCGGCTGGGGGACGAAGTGCGCGAAGATGATCAAGGCGACGACCTCCATCAGCATGGCATGCCATACTTTAGTCAAGCGACAGAACATGGGAGGAATTATTCGTTGTCTCACAGGGGATTGGATTGCGATCGGAGATTGGAACGCCACCCCGCCCGAGTCGGAGGCCTCAGGCTGGGTCAACCACGTCGACGGGAAGATATGCAAGCCTACGAACGTCTCCTCCGCCCAGTTCACAGGCGGCCGCCTCTTGGACAACGCGGTGGTGGGAGGCCCTGGGCACCGTGTGCCAGCCAAGTTTTTCGCCGACGCCATGGGCGACCACGGCGGCCACGTGGGCCTGGTCGCGCAGTGCAGGCCCCAATCTGCCCCTGCATGGGCATTCATTCTGCCGACGCCATTTCCTTTCACTCATCCGCCGCCGTTGAGGAAGGCCCCTGACCCCAACGGCAGGCACGGACGGCACGAGCAGGAGGCATGGCAGCGCAGGCTCGAAGGGAGGAAAACCCGCTCGATGCGTTGGGCACCCAAGATAATCAAGCCGATCATACCCAGCAGATTCCAGTGGATGCGCCCCCATTGCCGGCGCATGCGTTGGACGGGCCGCACGCCGACGCCGCGCGCGACGACGGCGCGAGGCCGCGCCGAGTGGAGGCCAACGGCGGCCGACGGACGGCGGCGGCTCACGGTCCAAACTCCGACCCAGAGGGGGGCGCATTCGTTTTTTCTTTTGCTTCAATCCGCCACCCCAAAACGTCTGGCCGCCCCCAAACGTGTGGTCGAAGACCATTACAACAAGATGGCCAAGGTGGCAGTCAAGACCCCTGCGATCGGCACGCTGAAGCTACGCCTTCAAACAAGAAATCGCCAGCTTCTCAACTGATGGGAAGGGGACCCCTCGATGCTACAGCGTCGCACCGAGGCCGGCACAACCAAGGCAAGCCGGCGAGAACGTGTTGATCAATTCGAAGGATCTGGATCACGCGTTGAACAATTATGGCGGCGACCCCGAGGCCTTGAGCTTCCGGCGGCCCCCGCCGCGGCGCCGCCCGCGGCCCCGCGGGGCGCGGCGCCGCCGCGGCCCCTCGGCGCCGCTCACTGCGGGCCCGCAGCAGAGCCCTGCGGGCCTGCGGGGGGGGGCGCCCTGCTCCTCCTCCTCCTCCTCCTCCTCCTCCTCCTCCTCCTCCCTCCTCCTCCCTCCTCCTCCCTCCTCCTCCTCCTCCTCTCCTCCTCCTCCTCCCTCTCCTCCTCCTCCTCCTCCTCCTCCTCCTCCTCCTCCTCCTCCTCCTCCTCCTCCTCCTGCTCCTCCCACCCAGGCTGGAGAAGGGTCGCCGTCGCACGACCAGCTTCTTGGTTCCCCTGCCACGCCGCCGCGATCAGACTCGCCGCGGCTCTCCCCCGAACAGAAGGGTACTCTACGGCGGCAGGCCCAACTTTCACGCGCTCAACATGGCCAGCCTCCGTCTTGCATTAATCTTCTCATAACTCGCTCGCCTACCATGTCCTCGTCTGAGGCGGTCAACGACCCGAGCAGAAGGCATGCGCAATGGATCGCGCAAGTTGGAATATTTTACACGGGAGCGATGCAGATCCCAGCTGATGAGAGACGCCGATGCGTTGGGCGAGGCCACGCCAGGGCCCCTGCCGACATGCAGATCACAGCGCCGCGTGCTGGCACGGTGGCATGCACCTCCAATCGAGCTACGAAGTGGCGGGGCACGATGTCCGCATGCGCCCAGTTGCTGGCCGAAACACTAGCCAGAATGGACGCGACCCTCTCGGGGGCAGGCGAGAACGCAGCAGACATTATCTACGCCAACAGCCGCGCCATGCCTGATGATAACTTGGAGCCCATCGACTCTGCCGCCAAGGGCAAGCGGCAGCGCGGCCTGGCGGCTGAGCGCTAGTGGTCGGCCGACCAAGCCTCCACCATGGCATAATTGTGCACTCGGGCTCCTGGCCGACGGGATCCAGCGGGCCGAGGTCCGCCAAAAATCTTCAGGCGTTCCAGGAGTGGGTCGCGCGGCACACAGCCAAGAAACCCAGCAAAGTACTCAAGTGGAGCGCGGACTCGGCAGACCCTGAATGGAGCGCGGCATGGGCACCAACGCGCCCACCGTCCTCTACGGCATCATGGAAGGCAAACGCGAGGCGCGGGTCAAGAGGTGGAGTGGCGCGGTCACTCTCGAGTCGCTCGCCAACTTCCGCCAGAAATGCCTGCGCCTCACCGCCAAAGAGGACGAGTGGCCGCTCGCCGATGCATATAAGATTCATGAGAACGCTACAATCATGCCAAATGTCACGGGCCGACGGAGCGACGACATCGGACCAGCCGACACGCGCCGCCTGCCATCCGAGGCCAAGCAGGACATGGCGACCTCCTACGCTAGTTGCGAGGAGCAGATGGCGCGGCCCCGGCAGCTGATGAGCGCGCTGAAAAGATTGCTCCCGAAGCCCGACGGCTCGGAGCGAAGAGCGGCCTTGATCCCGTGGACCATGCGGTTCTGGGCGCAGATGCGCAAAACTCCGGGGGCTTCTTGGTGCGCCACCAAGGCCGGTCATTGGGGTCAGGCCATCGGGGGCAGCAGCGCGCTCCAGTGCGGCATCTTTCAGCTCTTCTGTGACAAGGTCGCGGACGAGCTGGACATTCGCTGCGCTCGCGCGACGTGGGACTTCGCCGAGTGCTACGACGCAGTCGACCCGCTGATGGCCTTCGAGGCCGCCTTGAAGCTGGAGTTGTCGGCGAGGAAGCTCGGCGCGGCAGCGGCGCTGTACCTGCCGCCGCGCACGTCGCGCTCCAGGGGCGCCATCGCGGCGCCGATCGAGCCGACAGGCCCCCCCTTGACAGGAGATAGTGATGCACATGGCTCCGCGCGAGCTGTCGCGCGCGATCTCTCAGACGAGGTCCAGCGCCAGCTTTTTGCCCGAGGGCGCGCGCTCCTACCAGTGGGAAGACCAAATCAAACAACGCGCTGAAGGGCCGAAACTATGTCGACCCCTGTCTCGGCCCAGGCGGCCGCGTTGTTCCACCTGGGAGCCCTGGACCTTTGCCTGGACAGGTCGGCTAAATCTGGGGCCACCGGGGCCGACGTGGACACGGCAAAGACAGCGCGCAGAACAAAAAAAAACAGCTCGTGCCCGAGATTAAGCTAGAGGGTCCAAACGGCAGCACAAGATCAAGCACAACAAGCGAGTCAGCCAAGCATCCAGACAGCCCCCTAAGTTCCGCTGGTTTTCCAAATTCAGCCGCGTACGCTTGGGCAGGCGCAAGCTCGCCCTCGTGACCCCAGTATCCCGCATGGCCTACGGAGCCATGGCGTTGGGGATGGCCTCGTCTCAAGTAGTCAGAGTTCAGCGCGCTGTCACAGGGGCGCCTGGGGGTCGCATGGCGGAGCGCTGTCTGACTGCCTATCTGGCGCTCGAACTTGGCATGGATGCCAGCTATCGAATTGAGAGTCCGCCAGCTCCAGACGTGGTTTCGATATATCACTCGCCATAAAGGCAATGAGCATCTCACCCCTAGACTCGCCAGGGATTGGACTAAGGTGGCCGAGCAAATCGCCCAGGCCCCGAATATCGCCCGCTGGAGACACGTCAGGGGGCCGCTGTCGGGGGCGGTCGCCGTGTTTTCGACGCGGGATGGACGGCCACGAATCATACCTATTTAACCTGGCGTTCTCCTGCCACCGATGAGTGGCGGCGGCTGTCCATCTAAGCAGAGGGTATGGATTGCGAACCTTCTCGAGGATTTAGCCCAGAGCCTGTGGAGCCAAGCGTGGAAGCAAGCCAGCCAGCACTACTTGGGCGAAGGGCTGGAGGGTGGGGCTGACCTCTTCTCCCTCCGCCAAAGCCTCCGCACTCTTGATAAGATGACTTCCGCGGCTGCTCCAGGCATCAGGGGTTACGTGGTGGCCATGGCCACGGGGTCGACGTGGTTTCCTTCTCGCCTCCACGAGGTGGGAAGCTTCAGCGAGCAAGACTCTTATTGCGCCAGATGTAATACAGGTCGAGTAGAGACCCCCTTTTCCCATCGATCTCGGGCGTGCCGTGCCAATCTTGCCCTTCCCGTGTGCCAAGAGACGACCGACCTACAGCAGGAAACGGCCGAAGGATACGAACAATCCGCATGCTTCTGGCTGCGAGGCCTGATCTCTCGCGAGTGAACAGCAGCCGACCCACCGCTTGAGGGCATGAAGATTCGGCCGCGACAGCTTCAGCCAGCAGCAATAGCTAACAACAATTCGGGTTCCATTTCTGGTGAGCAGGAACGGCTCTGGAGGAGCCCGCACCATGGACCCTCGCTTCCGACGATGTGCTTGGGCGTTTGCCCACCTGGCGTCATGATGTCACGAACCGTCTTGGGACCAGCTCGGGGACATCGTTGGCCAAGCGGGAAACGCTCCAAAGCCGAAGCAATCGAGCAACCGCGCTGAGTTGCTGGCGCATACTTGCTGGCTGGAGGGTTTGCCCCAGATGTACCATATACCGCCTCACGGCGAACTCCACTTTGCAACCGGCTTGGCGCACGTGGTCCGTGGTGCCTGTCGTCCCGACACCAGCAAGCCCAGGACGAATAGGGAGCTCTGGAAGAGAGTTTGGGCGGCCCGAGGGGGCGCCTCGTTGTCTGTCACAAGGCTGAAAGCCACGTGACCGAAGCCAGACGGGCCGAGATACGTTTCCCAGTGCCGTGGACGCGAGCCAGCAGCTTAGTAGACATCCAGGCTGATGAAGCAGCCAGGAAATCCCAGCTCCACCCTGACAAGGCCCAGAGGGCCCAGGATGTTGAGAAGAAAGCAGCTCGAGTTAGGAAACGTTTGTGCACTGTTCTCGCGGTGTCATGCAAGCTGATAGCGAGGCCAGGTCCCAGGTTGAACGACTCCCAACCCTGGCCGAGCAGAACAAGGCGCCCCGACCCAGCGATATACAGAGGGCGGTGGCGACCAGTGCACACAATCCGACTATAATTAAGAAGGGACGGCAGGGGGTCACAGCCACCTGTTCGGTGTGTCTGTGTCGTGTTCGGGGCAGGGCCCGTGTTCTTCAATGGCTCTCGACCCCCTGCCACCCAACTGCCGTTCCTCTAGGCGCGCCTAAGCCAGCTGGCAATATCCCCCAGGCCCATGAGAGGCTCCAGGTGGGGGGCAGGTCACCTCACCTAACACACAAGGTCGTTGCCAATGAGGAGATCCCCAAATTCTATTGCAGCAGCTGCGGATATGTCTGTGCACGAGAGGGCGGGGACCTCAGGAACCTTGCTGTTGAACGCCGTTCTGACACGATGGACGGAGAGTGGAACGTGGGTCAGATTGCGAGGGGCATTTGGCCAGGGAGCTCCAAGGCTGCTGCGGAATTCAATCAGAAATGAGCTTTCCCCACGCAAAGGCAAAGGCAAAGTCCCGCTGCTCATAAGGTGATGAGCACTGCTCAGCGTCGTCGTGGTCGTCGTCGTCGTCGCGGGTCGTCGCCGGAGTCGTCGTCGTCTATCGTCGTCCTCGACGTCGTCGTCGTCGTCGGCCGTAGTCGTCGTCGTCGACGTCGTCGTCGTCGTCGTGATCGTCGTGGTCGTCGTCGTCGTTGTCGTCGCCGACGTCGTTGTCGTCGTCGTTCTTGTCGGGGTCGTCGTCGTCGTCAGTCGTCGTCGTCGTCGTCCGTCGTCGTCGCCGTCGTCGTCCGTCGTCGTCGTCGTCGTCCGTCGTCGTCGTCGTCGTCGTCGCCGTCGTCGTCGTCGTCGTCGTGGTCGTCCTCGCCGTCGTGGTGATCGTCGTCGTCCATCGTCGTCGTCGTCGTCATCCGTCGTCGTCGTCGGCGTCGTCGTTGTCGTCCTCGTCGTCGTCACCGTCGAGGCTGTTGTCGTCTTCATCGCCACCGTGGTCGTCGTCGTGGTCGCTGTCGTCCGTCGTGGTCAACCTCGTCGTCCGTCGTCGTCGTAAGCCGTCGTCGACGTCGACGTCGTTGTCGTCGACGCCGTCGTCGTTGTCGTCGTCAACCTCGTCGTCGTCGCCGTCCTTGTCGTCGTCGTCCGTCGTCGTCGTCGTCGTCGTCGTCGTCGCCTTCGTCCGTCGTCGGCAATCGTCCGTGGTAGGCCGTCGCCTTCGTCGTCGTCGCCGTCGCCGTCGTCGTCGTCGTCGTGGTCGTCTCCATCGTTGCCGTCGTCATCGTCGCCTTCGACCGTCTTCGGCCGATGCCTGTCGTCGTCGTCGCCGTCGTCGTCGTCGTCCTCGTTCTCGGCGGGGTCGTCGTCGTCGTCCGTCGTCGTCGCCGTCGTCGTCCGTCGTCGGCCGTGGTCGTAGTCGTCGTCGTCCGTCATCGTCGTCGTCGTCCGTCGTCGTCGTCGTTGTCGTCGTCGTCGTCGTCCTCGTCCTCGTGGTAATCGTCGTGGTCGTCCGTCGTCGTTGTCCGTCGTCGTCGTCGTCGGCGTCGTCGTCGTCGTCCTCGTCGTCGTCGCCGTCGAGGCTGTCGTCGTCATCGCCACCGTGGTCGTCGTGGTCGTCGTCGTCGTCCGTCGTCGTCAACCTCGTCGTCCGCCGTCGTCGTAAGCCGTCGTCGTCGTCCTCGTCGTCGTTGTCGTCGTCCGTCGTCGTTGTCGTCGTCAACCTCGTCGTCGTCGCCGTCCTTGTCGTCGTCGTCGTCCGTCGTCGTCGTCGTCGTCGTCGCCGTCGCGCCTTCGTCCGTCGTCGGCAATCGTCCGTGGTAGGTCGTCGCCTTCGTCGCCGTCAACCGTCAACCTCGTCGTCGTCGTCGTCGGCAACGTCGTCGTCTTCGTCGGTGCCGTCGTCGTCGTCGCCATCGTCCGTCGTCGGCCATTGCCCGTCGTCGTCGTCGTCGGTGTCCGTCATCGTCGTGGTCGTCGTCGCCGTCCGTCGTCGTCGCCGTCGTCGCGCTCGTGTTCGTCGTCCTGGTCGTCGCCGTCGTCGTCGTCATCGGTCGACGTGGGCCGTCATCTTCGTCGTCGTCCGTCGTCGTCGTCGTCTGTCGTCGCCGCCGCCGTCGTCGTCGTCGTCGTAGCCGTCGTCCGTCGTCGTAGTCGTCCGTCGTCGTCGTCGTCGTTGTCGTCACCGCCGTCGTCGTGGTCGTCGTCGTCGTCGCCATCGTCGTTGTCGTCGTCGTCGTCATCCTCGACGTCGTCGTCGTCGTCGTCGTGGCCGTCAACGCCGTCGTCGTCGTCGTCGTCGCCGTCGTCCATCGTCGGCCGTCGCCCGTCGTCGGCCGTCGCCATCGTCGTGGTCGTCGTCGTGGTCGTCGTCGTCGTCCGTCGTCGTCGTCCTCGTCGCCGTCGTCGTCGTCGTCGTCGCTTTCGTCCGCAATGCATCGGCAATGCGGCGAGATCCTCCTTCGACGATGCATAGGATATACGTCGTAGTCGCCGTCGTCCGTCGTCGTCGTCGACATCCGTTGTGGTCCGTCGTCGTCGTCGTCGTCGTCCTCCTACGGCATCGTCGTCATCGTCGTCTGTCGTCGGCCGTCGTCGTCGTTGTCGTCGCCCTCGTCGTCGTCGTCGTCGTCCGTCGTCGTCGTCGTCGCCGTCGTCGCCGTGTCCGTTGTCCGTCGTTGGCCGTCGTCGTCGGCCGTCCCCATCGTCGCCGTCGTCGTTGTCGTCGTCCGTCGTCGTCGTGGTCGTCGTCGTCGTCCGTCGTCGTCGTCGTCGTTGCCACTGTGGTCGTCGTCGGCGATGCATCGGCGACGTGGCGCGATCCTCGCCGGCGATGCATCGGCGATGCGTCGTCGTCGCCGTCGTCCGTCGTCGTCCTCGTCCTCCGTCGTCGTCGTCCGTCGTCGTCGTCCTCGTCGTCCGTCGTCGTCCTCCTCCTTTTCGTCGTCGTCGTCGTCGGTGGTCGTCCGTCGTCGCCGTCGTCGCCGTCGTCGCCGCCGTCGTCGTCGTCGCCGTCGTCCGAAGTCGGCAGTCGTCCGTCGTCGGCCGTCGCCGTCGTCGTCGTCGTCGTCGTCGTCGTCGTCGTCGTCGTAGTCGTCGTCCGTCGTCGTCGTCGTCGTCGCCATCGTCGGCGATTCATCGGCGATGCAACGGCGATGCGGAGCGATCCAACGTCTGCCCTGCAGCGGCGATGCGTCGGCGTTGTCGTCGTCCGTTGTCGTGGTCGTCCGTCGTCGTCGCCGTCCGTCGTCGTCGTCGTCGTCCGTGTCATCGTCGCCGTCGTCGTCGTCGTCTTCGTCGTCGTCGTCGTTGCCCGTCGTCGTCGTCGTCGTCGTCGCCGTCGTCGTCGCCGTCGTTGCCGTCGTCGTCGTCGTCGCCATCGTCCGTCATCGGCCATCGCCCGTCGTCGGCCGTCGCTGTCATCGTCGTCATCGTCGTTGGTGTCAATCCTCGTCGTGGTCGAAATCGTCGTCGCCGTCGTCGTCCGTCGTCGTCGTCGTCGGCGATGCATCGGCGATGCCGCGCGATCCTGCGCGGAGATGCATCGGCGATGCATCGTCGTCGCCGTCGTCCGTCGTCGTCCGTCGTCGTCCGTCGTCCGTGGTCGTCGACGTCGTCGTCGTCCTCCTCGTCCTCGTCATCGTTATCGTCGCCATCGTCGACGTAATTGAGGTTCCAGGTCGTCATCGTCGTCAGCCGTCGTCGTCGCCGTCGCTGCCGTCGTCGTCGTCGTCGCCATCGTCCGTCGTAGTCCGTCGCCCGTCGTCGGCCGTCGCCGTCCTCGTCGCCGACGTCGTCGTCGTCGTCCGTCGTCGTCATCGTCGTGGTCGTCGTCGTCGTCGTCGTTCGTCGTCGTCGTCGTTACCGTCGTCGCTGTCGTCGGCGATGCATCGGCGATGCGGCGCGATCCTCCGTCGGCGATGCATTGGCGACGCGTCGTCGTCGTCGTCCGTCGTAGGCCGTCGCCCGTGGTCGGCCGTCGTCGTCGTCGTCGTCGTCCGTCGTCCGTGGTCGTCGTCGTCGTCGTCAACCTCGTCGTCGTCGTTACCGTCGTCGTTGTCGTCGTCGTTGTCGTTGCCGTCGTCGTCTTCGTCGTCGTCGTCCGTCGTCGCCGTCGTCTCCGTCGTCCGTCGTAGGCCGTCGCCCGTGGTCGGCCGTCGCCGCCGTCGTCGTCGTCGTCGTCCGTTATCGTCGTGGTCGTCGTCGTCGTTCGTCGTCGTCGTCGTCGTCCGTCGTAGGCCGTCGCCCGTGGTCGGCCGTCGCCGTCGTCGTCCTCTTCGCCGTCGGCGTCGTCCGTCATCGTCGTGGTCGTCGTCGTCGTCCGTCGTCGTCGTCGTCCGTCGTCGTCGTCGGCGATGCATCGGCGATGCGGCGCGATCCTCCGTCGGCGATGCATTGGCGATGCGTCGTCGCCGACGTCCGTCGTCGTCGTCCGTCGTCCGTCGTCGTGCGTCGGCGTCGTCCTCGTTATCGTCGCCGTCGTCGTCGCCGTCGTCGTCGTCGTCGCCGTCGTCGTCGCCGTCGTCATCGTCGTCGCCGTCGTCCGTCGTAGGCCGTCGCCCGTCGTCGAGCGTCGCCGTCGTCGTCGTCGTCGTCGCCGTCGTCCGTCGCTGTCGTGGTCGTCGTCCGTCGTCGTCGTCGTCGTCGCCGTCCTCGTCGTCGTCGGCGATCCATCGGCGATGCGGCTTGATTCTCCGACCCCATCTAATCCGACCCTATCTAGGCGGCCTAGATCTCGTCTCCCTGCTGTCCTGGCGCGGGCAGGTCTCCCCGGTGAGCCGTAGGAGGTGGCGCGCCGTCACGGGCGCCACGGCAAGCGTCCACAGGAGAGCCAGAGCTCTCAGGTCCAGCAAAAATGAAGGCGGGACTTCAGCAGCGTTCGGCCTCCGGGGGCCCTCGCCGGGCCTCGGGAGCGTCCAAAAGATAACTCGCAGGGCGGAAAGACCGGTCCAGAGGCGTGGTCTGGACCTCCGGGGCCCGCGCCTCAAAAAAAGTGGAGCAGCGGGATGTCTGGCAGTTGCCAAGAGGCGCTGAGGACCCAGATGACGACGGGGATGAGCGTCCGGAGCGCAGCGGCGATCCTCGGTGAATAGATACGGCCATAAACACAACACTTTTGGAGGTCCGCGCGGATTTCTGGGGTCAGCGCTGGACCCTCCTCCGTTGAGCGCGGAGCGCAGAGACAGCGCCGGAGTCGCCGACAGCGGGCTCCAACGCCACTTCGAGAAATCCGCGCGGACCTCCGAGAGTTTACGGTCGGGAACTGTTGTTTAGCGTGCCGCCGCGGCGGCCATGGCGACACGCTATGCCTTACGAGCGGATAGCGTGTCGCTCCGCTCGGCGGGGCGGGAGGCCAGGATAGGCTTGGGGCGTTCACTAGGAAGTGGATAGCTCGTCGCGCCGCAGCGTCATCGGCCAGAACTGGCGGAGCGACACGCTATCCAAGAAGCTCCCGACCGTGTGTGTGCGCCATTACTCTTAGGTCGGGCATGTCCTCTAACAGACGGATTTGAAGATTCTGCTTGTTCAGAAATTGAGAAATACGCACACATGTGCAAAAACAACCGAAACATTGCCCCCTGACTACTTGTCGATCATTTTTGAACATTACTCCTGCAGAGGGACATGCCCGACTCAACATGACTTCTTCTCCGAGATTATGTCATTGGCCGCCTGCGCACACGACGAACGCACCGGGTGGTCCGGGACAGGCGGCCCTGCGGCGGCCCCTCGCACTGGCTGCGGCGCGCCAAGGCGCGAAAACGAGCGGGTCGGCACAACGCGCTGCAGCCCCGCCATCAAACACGACTGCGAGGCATGGTCCCTGGCAGCGAAGAAGAAACATCGGCATAATCATATCGTGGAGGCCAGTCCACAGGAAACCTTCCACAAGAAACCCAACCCTGAGACCCCAGGATGCCCAGGGACCTTTGGTGTGGGCACGATGCGCTTTCCCATAGCAGAACCATCGAAACTCAAGAAGCCCAGGGCAACCTGAAGGCAAGCAGGGCGTTTCTTGGCATGGGTTTTCCACTGTAAACAGAAACTTTCGGAGTTCCGCGCGGGTGTCTCGGATCGGCGCTGGAGCCCCCTGGCAGCGCATCTGGCGCCACCCCTGGCGCGCTCCGCGCGCCAGAGAGGGGGGTCCGGCGCCGATCCAAGAAATCCGCGCGGACCTCCGAAAGGTCTATGTTTATGCCATTATTTATTCCCCGAACGCATGGCTGCGAGACATGGTCCCTGTGAGGGTGTCGCACGTATCAGCCTGATCCCAGTAAGCTGCTGCAGAAAAATGACGACGGAAGGGGGTAGTCGAGTCCGATTGGTGCCAACGAAATCGGTGACAGCCAAATGCATGGGGCTAGTCGATGATAACTATGTGGATTGGTCTTGCTAAAGCATGTGGAATCAGCGACTGCCCAGGGCAAGGGTCTAGTCGGTGCTAGTCGGGACAGACGCAGTAGGTCAATGCCCAATGCCAGTAACCACCAGTCGAGCCTCGCCTGGGCAGGTGAGCTTCCCGACAGGCTAGGACGACCTATTGAACAATGCGAATGAAGGCGTGCTCAGTGCAAGCACTGCGCAGGCAACATGCAATGTGGCATCAGTTGGGCCCAATCAGACCAGCATCACGTTCCATCCAACTACCTTCGCAATTCAATGCCTCGGGCAAGGGGCTAGCAGGAAATGGACGGCGCCTGTAGGACCCGACACACACCTGTGGTACATCGCAACGGGCCGCAACGGGCTTGGTGCGCTGAAGTGTGCATATGAATTTGTTGATCAACATCCGGTTTGGTTGACCCATTATTCCCGCAAGTGCCACAAGCCCCCTCGCCGTGTTGGCTCCAAGATGGCGTCCAAGATTGCCCAAGATGGCATCAATACCTCAAGTACAGCCCAGGACAGTCCAGGATGGGCTCAACACGACCATACAGTGTAGCAATATGGTTTCCGATATGGCCGAGCGTGATCGTAGTTGGCCCCAGATGGCCTAGAACGTGGCTCGTGGCTGGAGAGGCGGCAATCCGTCCCAGTGGTGCTTTCGAAGCCTCTCAAAGTCCCCCCTCCTCTACAACCCTCTCATCCCTGCTCCACCTCCTAGTCTTTCTCCACACTCTGTAATCATGATAAATGACCAAGTCTGCTTCCGTACCCCCTGCCGCGTTGAGGCGCTGTGGAATGTCAGGCGCCGTGAAATGTCTCCTACGGGCCACCTCATCAAACATCCCTGCGCGTGTCCCCCCGCGAAGAGGCCTCCTGAGGCTCCTGGGCGGCCCAACGCTTCCCTGGCGCTCTCTAGAGCTCTCCAAATGCTCAGTCGAGGACGGCGCAGAAATGCCCTGAAAGTCGGCCAAGAAGGCCGCCAATGCCGCCAGGATGGCCCAACTTTGCCCGAATAGGCGCTCAATTACCTTCAAGGACACCCCGTGGTGCACCGAAGAGACGGAGAGCCCGAGAGGCTTCAAGTACACCCAAGATCATGTCAAGACACCCTCCAGGAAAGCCACACACGACCGATACCATTACGGACTGATCCCAAGCCCTCCTGCGTTGGGTTCTCGTTCTGGCCAATGCGCTGTTGCCCCCGTCTCCCATCACGCCTCCCTCCGTTTCCCAGTCCTGAGGTTTGCCGATCCTGCATTCTACAGCCGACATGCCTACAATAGGAGCTCGACCACAATAAACCTTCCACAAGAAACCCAACCCTGAGACCCCAGGACGCCCATTGATTTTTGGTGTGGGAGCGATACGCTTTCCATCGCAAACCATCGAAATCCAAGACACCCAGGGCACCATGAAAGCAAACAAAGTGTTTCTTGGCATGGGTTTCCAGCCGCCAACTTCCCCCCTACCTCGCCATCCCCTGCCGCCACATTCTTGGGCTCCTGGGAGGCTCAGCGGAAATAGCAAAATGAGACCTCGCTGAAACCAGGGGGGCTGGAAACTGCGATCATAACGACATTGTCGTGAGCACTGGGACGGCTACAAGACAGATATCATACCCAAATCAGAACGACACCTCGCCCTCCGTGTGGGCTGCAAACTGCGAAACTGTCGTCACATTCGTTGGTTCCTGAGAGGCCCAGCGGGATGACGTCCATCACACATCAAGTGATAGCTCGTCGACCCTGCTAGGTTGCAGTCTGCAGGTATCGTGCCACTTTCGTGGACCTGGGTCCAGCGTCAGATCAGGTGGTAGTTCGCCAGCCCTGCGGGGCTGCGATTCGCAAAACTGTTGCCACGTTCGTTGGCGCCTGGTGGGTTCGGGATTACTGCGTCCTGCACAATTCAAATGGCAGCTCGCCGCCCATGGGGGGGCTGCGAACTGCTAGACTGTCGTCACTTGAGTGGGCTCCTGGCAGGTCCAGCGTAGTGGCGCCCAAATTTAAGCTCAAGTGAGGTAAAACTTCCTTGGGGCGGAAAATAATTACCCTGGCGACGTACCCAACCCCTGCGCAATGCGGGGCATCAGTAGCTTGGGAGATCTGACGAGAAGGCGGCGACGTGACACTGACGCATATACTTCTGCGAGCGGCACCCCAGGGACGGCGAGGTCTCGCTCTGATCCGCGCGGTGCCTCACGCCGCTGGAACCAACAGCAGCCCTCGATAGTGGCGACAGCGTCGCAGATCTCAGCCCCCCAAGGACGGCGACATCTCGCTCAGGTCCGCGCGGTGCCTCACGCCGCTGAACCCACCAACAGCCCTCGAAAGTGGGGACAGCGTCGCACATCGCAGCCCCCCAGGGACGGGGAGGTCCCGCTCAGGTCCGCGCGGTGCCTCACTCCGCTGGACCCACCAGCAGCCCTCGAAAGTGGCGACAGCGTCGCAGATCGCAGCCCCTCAGGGACGGCGAGGCCCAGCTCAGGTCCGCGCGGTGCTTTACTCCGCTGGACCCACCAGCAGCCCTCGAAAGTGGCGACAGCGTCGCAGATCGCAGCCCCCCCAGGAACGGAGAAGTCTCGCTCAGGTCCGTGCGGTGCTTTACTCCGCTGGACCCACCAGCAGCCATCGAAAATGGCGACAGCGTCGCAGATCGCAGCCCCCCAAGGACAGGGGGGTCCCGCTCAGGTCCGCGCGGTGCCTCACTCCGCTGGATCCACCAGCAGCCCTCGAAAGTGGCGACAGTTTCGCAGATCGCAGCCCCCCCAGGCAAGGCAAGAGGAGATAAGAATGAGGGGGGCGGGAGGCGGAATGCGGGAGGAGGAGAAGACGCGACCGCGGTGCTCTATTCAAAACGAATACCCAACCAAGGAAGGTTGGGAAAAAATGATCCCGTGGCCCATGATCGCCGGCGACGCCGGGCGAAGAATAGCGGGACCAATTCCGGGGCCGAAGCTGGGCGAGGCCGCTGCTGGGGCTGAGGCCAGGGGCGGGGGCGAGGCTGGGGCCAGGGACGTGGCCGGGGCTGGGGCCGGAGCCGAGGCGGGGCCGGAACATACTAGGGTAGGGGGCAATTGGTAGCCCTGCGAAGCCCCCCGCCGTAGCAGGGAGTTTCGCAAGATTCTCTCTCTATACACTCTTGCAAGACTGTGGAGAACCTTGCGAAGCCTCCTTGCCAGGACCGAGTGCCCGAAGACGACGACCACAAGTGAGCGTCCAAAAAGTAGGGGGCACGCCCCTGCCACGACAACGGCGACGAATTACGACGACGAGCGACGAACGACGAGGACGAGGACGACGACGGCCGACGGCCGACGACGACCGGCGACGACAATCTCTGGGGTGAGGAATACATTGCTTCGCCGCCGGGAGCGCTGTTTCCCGCGCCAGGAGAGGACGTGGGCGGGCTTGGTTGCGCCGCCTCGTTCGGCGGCTGAAGTCCGCGATTTTCCATGGAAGCGGGACCCATCGCTAATCCACGCCCCCTCGATCCATGTTTGCGATCGCCTGAGTCTGGGACTTTCCTCGAAGGGGCGCCGCAAGGCCGAGGCGCACTGGACATGGAGGATAAACATCTGGCCTTTGGGGTCCAGATGCTTGTCCATGTTCAGTGCGCCTCGGGTTTCTGGGGCAGGGGGCCCGACACTCGAAGGCGCACAGGGCATAGACATAAACATTACCCGCAGAGGAGGCACAAGGGGGGGGCGTAGATGACGAAAGAGGAAGACGGCAGACGGCGGTGGAGGGAGAGGATGACGGGGATGAGGCGAGCGGAAAGGGACACACGGATGCGGAGGGGGGAAGAGGAAAGGAGACGAGGAGGGAGAGACGGAGGAGGGCAGGGATCAGAGGGAGAGGGAGGGAGGGGAGAACCGCAGCAGAGACGAGGGATACGCGGAGGGCCACCCAGCCGTTCCTGCTCTCCGATGCTCTCCTTCCTCTCTGCCTCTTCCTCTTCCTCCTCCTCTTCCTCCTCCTCCTCCTCCTCCTTCCCCTCTGCCCCCCTCCTCGTGTATCATCGGCTCTGGAGTTTCGACTGTTGCGTTTTCGTCGCGGGTGTCGACCAGCGTGAGGGCGTGAGAATGGATGTCGGGCTGGGCTCCAGGATCCCGTGTCCGTCTGCCTCCTCCTCCTCCTCCTCCTCCTCCTCCTCCTCCTCCTCCTCCTCCTCCCGCTCATCCTCTCCCCTCTCCGCCCTCCTCCTCCTCCCTCTCTTCGCGCTTCCCTCCCAACGTCCTCCACCTCCGCCTCACCCCCCGCCCCTCTCCCCGTGCCTCCCCCCCCTCGTCCCCCACGCGCTCTCTCCAGCCTTTCTCCCTCCCTCCTCGGGCGGGCGGGGGGGGGGGGAGAGGTCGGCGGCGAGCCCCGGGGGGAACGGAGAAGGGGGCGGACCTTCTCAGAAGCCTCGGAGGTCCCCCGGCCCTCTGCGAAGTGCTGTAAGCCCCCCCCCGAAGGCAGAGCAAAAAAACTCCCCAGAGGGCGCGAGGGCTTCCGAGAAGCCCCGCCGCCTTCCGAGAAGGCCTTCTCCCTCTCACCTCCCCCCCGAGACGCCGCCGTCGCGGGAGGCAAGGAGTGAAGGAGGAAGGAGGGAGGGTGGGAGGGGGAGGAGGAGGAGGAGGAGGAGGAGGAGGAGGAGGAGGAGGAGGAGGAGGAGGAGGAGGAGGACGCTCGCCGCCGAGACGGGGCGGCGGCGGCCTCCCGAGCGCGCGCGCCCATTTCTCCGCGCGCGGGGCGGCTGCGGCAGCACCGAGGGCGGGGGGGCGCCCCGGAGGCGCCCCACCGGGCGGCCGGAGGCGCCCGAGGCGCGCGAGCGTTGGGCGTGACTGAACGGGGGGGTCAGAAACGGGGGGGTGAGAAGCGGCAGCACCGAGGGGGGCGCCCCGGAGGCGCCCCACCGGGCGGCCGGAGGCGCCCGAGGCGCGCGAGCGTTGGGCGTGATTCAATTATTGGGGGGTCAGAAACGGGGGGGTCAGACGCGGTCCCCTTTCGTGCCCCTTTCGGGCCCCTCCGGAGCCCCAGGGGGCTCGTTGAGGTGCCGTGTGGGTACCCTTTCGGACCACCCTCGCCACCCCCCCGTTTACGATCCCCCCGTGACGCGACGCCCAAGAGCGGGTGCACCGAATTCGGTCTGGGCTCGCGGGCCATGCGGGGTAGGACGAGAGGCTGCATACAGTTGTGGATGCCACGACAAGGGACACCCGACAGTCCCATCGTCGAGTTCCAATAACGTATGTTTAACATGTCGGAACAGATGTTCTGAACATGGTCTGAGCATGTCTTGAACATGTGGAAGCCATGCTTGAGACATGCTCTTGCCATCTGGAAATTAGGTGGCAACATGCTTCCTCTCCATTGATCGTCCTCCACAAGCATGCAGTGGAGACCAGTCCACAAGGAACCTCCCACAAGAACCCCAACCCTGAGACTCCACGACGTCCATTGATTCTTCGCGCGGGAGCATCACGCTTCCCACCGCAAACCCATCAAAACCTAAGAAACCCAAGGGCACTGTGGAGGCGAGCAGGGTGTTAATTGGCATTGGCCTCCACTGTAGGCACATATTTTCGGAGGTGAGCACGGATTGGCGAGCTTCGCGAGCCAAGGGGAGGGGAGTCCAACGCCAACCAGAAAACTCCGCGCGGACCGTCGAAAGTGCTGAATGCACACCTTTGGGTCGGGCGAGTCCTTCTACAAACGGACCTTGGAAGGAAAATCAGCAATGCGCAAGAACAATCAAAAACAGTATAAAAAAACAGTGCGACAAATCGTCGCCAGGCTGTTGTTTTACTATTATTGACCTTTCCTTCTGTGGAGGGACATGCCCGACTCCATGCGTACACGTGTGCTCGTTCTTCGGTGGTCGAGCCAAATTACCGATCCGCTGTACAGTTGCCACACTTGCAGGGCTCTCTAGCTCGAGGGGCATGCTGGGTGAGCGCCGACGAAAGACTGCCAAGACTATAGCAGCATATGCGTCGTTGGGCTCACCCCGTTTTGGCTCTGCGCCACGAATTGCGTGCAGCGCGAAACGCAGACGACGATGGAAGGGAGCCAGCAGGAGAGGCGCACCCTTGAGAGGATCAGACAGGAGGCTCCCGCCTCCGAGGTGCTTCTTGGAGGAGGGCTGCTTCTTTTCGAGGGTAGGTGCCTCAGCTTGGCTCCTTTCCCCCGTTGCCGGAAGAGAAGAGACGGCCTCCTGCGCAGAGGCTGCTTGCCAACGCATGTGGTCCACGTGGTGCTGGCCCTTTGGACCCTCAGCGGCCAGCAGAGCGGCAGGAAGACATACAGAGGGCTGGGAGGAAAGGGAGGGAGGGAGGGAGGAGCAGGAAAAACAAAACGAGAAAATAATAGCAGATGGTTAGTAGGGCGTTATCGAGCTCAGCGTAAAGGACGCCTCCCAGATAGGGCCAGGCTGGATTGGGGCGGAACCTCGCCGATGCATCGGCGACCTCGGGATACAACAAAACCGTGCCCATGATCTTGCCATATCGCCAGTGCATCGTCGAGGGGCGTGATTCTCGGGGATCTACTGGCCCAAGTCAATCCAGACCCGAGCCAGTAAGGCCTTGCAAGATCCTGCTGGATCCTGCAGGATCCTCCGACCAAGCCCGGGTCAATGCAGCCCTGGCTCCGCAGGATCCTGCAAGATCCGGCGCTCTGACGGACCCCCGTTTGCGTTGACCCCCGTCTCTTGAGCCCGGAGACTCCGGACCCAGCCTCTCTCCTGGCCCGAGATGCGAGGCGGGGGTTCATCCATGGGGATCGACCTTCCGGGACCTCGGCAAGCGGTGGACACACAGTCGGACTCGATTGGAGAGGACACGCGAGAGGAGACGAGACCCTTCCGAGGGCCACGTCGCCACAGAAATGCAGGAGGCATGGGTCGCAAGACACAGGACACGAGGGTACTTAAAACAGGGCTAGGATCGGGATAAATCGCTCCAGAGCGTTCCGGAGCGCTCTCAGAGCGTTCCGGAACGCTCTGGAGCGGCCGCGCGGCGCCCAATACATCCTCCAAACCCGCCGATTCTCAGAGATTTCGAGTTATCCCCATCCGATTTTGTCCCGATCTTCGCGTCGTCTTGCACCTCCCCCTCCCCCCTGTGCGCGTCGCCGGAGGATGATTGACCACAGAAGGACCCCCAACCCTGTGGGAGGGGACCTCAATTAGGAGGGCCAGGAGCATGGACTAGGGATAGGGGCTCTTCTCTGCAGCTCTGCAGGTGCATCAAACCAAGCCGCCCAGAACTTTTATCCCTGATGCGAAGACGGGGACGTCAGTGAGGCTACGTCTTCATAGTGTTGGTAGGGTTAGGGTTATGTTGGTCGCATCGTACTTAAAAAGACCACATCCCAGACATAATTTCGAGCACCCGGAAAATTGTCAAAAGAGTGTCGAAACAGTGTCGAAACAGTGTCGTGCGAGTGTCTCCCAGGACCCGACACGTGAAAACCCTTGCGTTTCGGTACTTATTCGGGCGCCCGAAATGCTTCCTGGTGATCATGGCTAAAGTAGGTTGGAGCATCATAAAGTTAAGGGTTCTCTTATCCTCAACAAGATGAAGACCCTCCCTCTCGATCCGCCGCACTGCCCGAGGCGTACCGCCACGCCCGCCTCGACGCCCCTCGGCCTCGCCCTGCCCTGCAGCTCGCCCGGCCCGCCGGCCCGGCCAACGCCCCGCACCGGCCCCCCCACCCGAAAGCTGGGCGAGGGCTGCTAAAACCGTGGCTGCTAAAACGGCCCTCCCGGAAAAACAAAGCAGCTTCCCGGAATTAGGCGCGGCACGCGAAACAATCAACCCCTGATGGTCCGCTACCGAAAATTTCCGGTAGCGCTCCGCAGAGATCTGTCGCTACCGACATACCGAAATGTAGCGCCCAATACCCGTATCAGACCTTTCTGAAATCCGCTATTTCAGCGCCCTCAAACGAAGCTCCGGTCGCTACCGAAATTCGGGGTGCGTCGAAATCGCTACCGAAAGTTTCCGGTACCAAACCATCTGGGCTCTTTCCCGGAAGGACGAAGACAACTTCCCGGAGGTCGATTTTTGACTACCTACCAGACCACCCCAACCCAACCCGAAGACCCGAATTTGACCCGAATTTCGGGTTGGGGGGGGGTACGGGTTCCATGTGTTTTTGCAACGTTCCCCGACCCCCCCCCACTGGAAATGGAGGGCAAATTGAGGCCTTCGGGTTGGGTTGGGGTGGTTTGGTGGGTGGGGAATTTTAGCAGCCACGGCTTTCGCAGCCCTTGCCCGGCGCCCGACCCACCCTGGTCCGCCCACGGCGCCGAGAGCCGGCCGCGCCCAAGCTGCTCTGGGATGCAGAGAGACACACCAGTACGCTATGTCCTCCTTGGAGGCGCGCGTCCGACCCGAACACACACACACATATATATATACATGTATATATATACACATATATGTATATATATACACATATATGTATATATACATACATATATGTATATATACACATATATATATAGAATACCCATATTGTAGTGCCTCGTTTCCCGAGCGGTGTGGCCCCAAGGCGCCCGCCACGACGCGTATACCGTAAGATTTCTCGGTGCGCGCGTCGCCCCCGGGGGGGCGACGCCCACATAGTATCAGTGTGTTGGTGTGACGCCGACACGACGCCCCGGACCGACCCCCCTGTAGGGAAACGAGCTCTAAACACCGTCGCTTTTTCCGGCCCCGCACTGAAGTTTGCACAGGAACACGGATCCTGGTGTATACGGGATCCTGGTGTATACATTTTGCGCTGCTTCCCTTGGACAACGGGGGAGAAGTATACACCACACCACCCCGACGTCGTCCCCGACCCTCAAAAAAGCGCTAGGATTGAAACAGAACCCGCCACTGGTAGTGTATATGCTGGTGCCTTCTGAGTAGAATGCAAAAGCGAACCAAGCGGTGGCGACGAGGGCCTCCCAGGAGGCCCGACAACAAGAAAACGCTTGCAGGGCAGAGGTATCGGTACCCTCCCTTTCTCTGAACCATGCCCCGCGACTCATGCCCCGCTCGCCGCTGCAGTGGCCCGCACTGCTGCCCGAACCGTATGGCCTGCTCCTGCCCGACAGCACCCCTTCTCTTGTCCTGCCCAGGCTGAAGCCGGCCAGCGAGGCCCCACCGCCCGCGTTGGGCCCGGGCGGCGGGGGGGGGCGCGGGCGACACCCGCCAGGCCGGGGGAGGGCCCCGCAGTGTACGCCAACCCGCCTGGTCTGCCCAGGAGCTCGGTGTCGCAGAGGCCCCCACTTGAAGGGGAACTGGAACACACAAATAAAAATATCCCCCATATTTTCCCATATTTTCTGGGTTTTTGTCTTCCCCACCACTTCCCATATTTTTGCATATTTTCCTGGGAGTCGACGATTAATTGTGTCTGTGTGTTTCTTTCCCTCCTGACCACTTCCCAATCTGGGAGGGCCTCTTTTTGTTCCTCTCGCGCGTCCCTGATCGAACTGCGAAACAACTGGTCTGCCTTGTGTCCTGCTCGCTTCGGCTCCCACTTCTCGCTCGGGCCTGGCCGCGTCTACAGCGGACTGCCTCCCACACTTCCAACACGGTGCAGCGATCACGTTCAAAGCACATGCGGATTGTTTGGTTAAAAGTGCACCGTCTCCCTTCGCCGAGACCCGTTATATCCACGGCCAACCGAAAGGCGTGGCGTCCACACATCGAACCCCATCCGCCAAACTTATGGGTCCCCGAACCAGATGGTGACAGACCGCGCGGTGTCCTGGGAGCCCCGAGAAATCTTACCGCATGGTCCGCCACCGCGCGGCCGCGGGAGCCCGGAGGCCCCAGGCGCCCGGAACGTAGTCGGAGAACGACCCGAGTCCCAGAACCGCGCGGCGACCCCAGATCCCGAGTGACTCACCACACGGTGTGGTCACTACGCGATTGGGGAGTTCCTCCGCCAGACCGCCGCAGAAGGCAACGGCCTCGAAGCTGGCCATCGCTCGGACGTCCATTCCCCGTGCGCCGTTTGGTATCGCGCATGTGTTGTCTCGGGTCGGAGGTTCAGAGATGGGATCCTGCGGCATGGGGCCCTCAGGAAGGTGCGCTGCACACGACGCAGATCCACCCTCGGACCCCTTGCCGTCCTCAGGTCCCCATCGTCCGACGGTTCATCAGGATGGCCCGAAGTCAGACAAGATGGTCTGGATGTTGTGGCGCTGGCCTCTGAAGGGGCCCAGGGACACACAAATGCATACACAGAAATACAAGGATCCCCCATAGCTCCCCCTATTTTCTGGGCTTCTGTCTTCCCGCCCACCTCCCACATTTTTCCACATTTTTTCTGGGGAATCGACGATGACTTGTGTCTGTGTGTTCTTTCCCCTCCTGAGCTTCGCCGAACGAAACGCACGCGCCCGCACGACGCCGAGGCGAATCGCCCGCCGACCCGACCCGGCCCCGCCGGGCCGCGGCGTGCGGCCTGCTGGCGCAGCGCACGCGCCCCGCTGCCGCCGCTCGCCCGGCGTGGCCGCCGCCGCGGGGGGGGGGGGGGGGGGGCGCGCCCGCGGGGGCCGCCTCAGAGGTGCCCCCCGCGGGGCGCGCCGGCGGACAGCACCCTGGCAGAGCAGCCTCACCGCCAGGGTGGAGATGCAAAAGGCGGCTCGAGGAGGAGACGCGCCGGCGGACAGCACCCTGGCAGAGCATCCTCACCGCCAGGGCGGAGAGGCGAGAGGCGGCTCGAGGAGGAGACGCGCGCAAGGCGGGGGGGGGCAGCTCCACCCCACCGATCCACCTCGCCCCGAGGGGCGGCGGCGACGGAGCGGCGGCTGGCGCCCCGGGCCCGTGGAGCGCCGCCTCGCGCTCGCCGCCGGGCGCAGCGGCTGCTTCACTCGCAGCTGAGCGGCCACGGTCGTCCGAGGAAGAGCGGAGGTGCGCGGCAGCAGCGAGCAGGAACAGGGGCAAAGGAGGCGCGACGAGAACTGCAGGGGATTGTGGGCCGAATCCGGCAGGAGGTGCCGCGGCGCCAGTCCGCGGAGCTGCTCCGGATCCAGCGCCGCCGCCACCAGCCGACGCACCACAATTCGCATCGCCCTCCAGACCAGCCCCGCTGCCAGCTGGGGGAGGGCAGCCAGGGAACTGTTGCAATGAAAAAGAGGGGGGGGAATCAGCAGCATCAGCAACGCCGAGGGGGGCAGGACGGGGGGAGGTCGAGGGGGGCGGCAAAATGGGCGACGTAGCAACTATCATTCCCAGTCTGGGAGACCTCAGAGGCATGGGCCAAGTGAGCTCAGCCCTGGGGATGTTCGCAACGGGCACGAGATCGTCGTGCTGTCCAGCTCGCTGCGGGGGGGCAATCATCGTCGTAGCAGGGGCGCACGGAGAGGGCGAGGGCGAGGGGGGCGGACAGGGCCGAGGGGAAACAGACAGGAATCATCATCAGAACACTCAGGTTCAGGTACGGGTATAGGCGTGAGGCCAAACGATGGAACGCGACCTAAAGCCTTCTCACCACTGCCACTCATGGAAGGGCACGAGGGAGATGACGTGGCAGAGGCGGATGGCACCATGGGACTTAAATTTCCGATCCAAGCCGTCAGAAGGCCGAGCATGGCGAAGCGCTCGCTGACCTGCCAAAGAAGCTGACCGCAGTTCGCCGGCCGTGACGTACTCACGGGGCCTCACGCTGTGGCACGCGGAGACCAAGACCACCATCTATTCAGCACGTTCCAAGGATGGAGCAGCGAGCCCGAGGCGGGCGCCCCGCAGCAACGCTTATTGAACGTAACAGGGCAGGGCACCTCATGCAGTGAAGCTGTTAGTCCAGGCAGCCTGCACAACCGGAGACGCGCCAACGCCTACAAACCGTGCGCCGATTCCGATAACTAGTCAACCAAGCCGAGGCCGAAGTTTCGATGATGGGCCCAGCTGCAGGGAAGCAAGCAACAGAACTTCCGAAAAGACTCCCACGGCACACGGCGCAGGAACGGCTGCCATCGAACAAAGTACCGAGACCACCTCTGCTCGAAGACTGCGCGTAGCGGATGAAGACCGACACGACGCGAATGCAGGGCAGGAGCAGCAGCGCGTTGATGGCGAGGGCGCCAGTCTGCAACTGAAGGTTCCTCTGCAATCGCGGCAGCGCAGCACTCCAGCAACGACCGCGCAAATCCAGCTGCCGGGCCCCCTGTCGCAGCCAATGCGTACGTCTAAACAAGGAGGCGTAAGCAGCCAGTGTCTACCAGCATCCTTGAGCCAATATGGTCGCGGCCTGGACCCCAGCAAGACAGCGTCATCGATCGATCCATCTACCAGCAGTTGGTTCCAAGTGTGAGACAGCTCATTGATACTCTCGATCACGGCAGGGCAGTTCGAGAAAATGGCAAGAGCCGCTTGAGCAAGGGCAGCAAGACACGCGCGAAGTGCGAAAAGGGCTCGAGGACCACTCCAATCTGCAAGCAAGCAAGGCCCAACCAGAGGCGGGGAGTATGCCCAGGGGGGCACGAAACACTTGTGCAAGGACCGATCACTCGAAGGCGGCCATATGAGGAGGCCGAGGATGGAATTGTGCAAGGCAGGACAGGACAAGCAGAACCCGAAAACCATACACAACCCCATTGATGCTGCCGATTGGGGCTCACCCAGCCCCAAGCAACTTGCCACGTAGCTTCATTCTCAAGCAAGCCGCCTCCCATTGCATCTGGATAGTAACTGCTGGGCCCAACAGAACTCCCTACTTCGCGAGGTGAGATACAACCTTGAACGTGGCTCAGGCAGGAACATGTCACATGTCGAGCGACCGGATCTCGAGTGACATCCCGGAGGCAGACGCTACATTCAACGTGTAGCGGGGTGGCCTTGCACTGCATGGGTTTCAGACTGAGACCCGTGAAGCGCAACGTGATCGCCATCACCATGTGGAAGACGTCGATACCCCGAACTTCAAATAGCACAGCCCCAATGTCATATTTGCCAGACCTGGTAATTACAGATTCTTCGAGCGACAGCTCCAGGTCAACAAAGAACGGCGCCGCGACTAATGCGCATAGCGTGCAACAACGCCCACGTGCTTGGATCATCCCAGAAGAGACCTGGAAGAAGTGCATGAATTGGCCACCATGGGCCACGACTTTGCCGATAGCCGAGCGCGGCCAAACCAGGAAGAGCACGAGGGGCTGAGAGGTGCCCAAGATGAGAGAGACACGGCATGAGGTAGTCCTGGGAAATGCCCGGGCAAACCGGCCCAACGTCGAAGGAAAACAAGAGACGCCCTAGTGCATATAGCGGGCAAGACACCCCACATCCTTGGACAATCTCGAAAAGGATCCGGAGAAGTGTAGGAGTTGGCCACGATGGGTCACGACTCCTTCGATAGCCGAATATAGTAAACCCAGGAAGAGCTCGAGGGGCTGAGGGAGCCCAAGATGAAAGGGAAGCAGCATGAAGTAGTGCTGGGAGATGCTCGGGAAAGCCTGTCCAAATGCTAGAGCGAGCAAGGGAGGCCATTGACGATGTGCCGAGGGATGAGCACCCGCGACACGACTATATCTATCTAGCTCGAACGTGTTGAATCCACAATTTCGTCCCACGGCAAAACCCCGTTGCGAACGGGTTACGAGTTGATCCACTACACCCCATGAGTGTTCGGCTCACGGCGGACGTCGAGATCTCGACGCCCGTGCTCCGCAACCCCAGGGCCGTGATCTGATCAGCAGAGCGGGAGCAGCCCCCAGAGAAGTCGGCCTCGTGCTCGGACCCCCGTGGGTGAGAACGATGGCTGGGCCAGGCTGGCGAAGTCGAACAGCGTCTTGCCACGCAGGAGCCACTCAGGTATGAGACAGGGGGCGTCGAGGCAGCAGTCAGCAAATGCCCAAGCCGCATAGGGAAAACCATCCACACCAGGAGCACTGTGACGAACACGAGCAACCACATGCCGAAGGGAAGCTTTGCTAGGGTAAGGATCCTCAGGGAGCATCGGGACGGGGAGGTGCTGATCCAGGTCGCTCTTGCCTTCGGAGAGGCCGACGGCTGTCCTGGGAAGCACGGATCGCCAGTAGTCCGAAAGCACCTGAAATTGATCAAGAGCATCTTCGGCCAACTCTGGGCCAACACGAACAGCTTGTGACACCAACCTTTTCTCGAAAACGGTGCCTAGATAGCAGCCTTGCGCTCAAAATGTCGACGCCATCGGAAAGAGGAGGGGGGACAGGATGAAGAGCGACCGGCGCGAATATCGTCAGCAGCAAGAGCTCTGGCTGCAAGGGCCGCAGGTGGACCCCGTCTGACCACGAATGGAAGGATTCGGGATGCCGGATATCTCGGGAGCGGCCAAGAGGGGGGTGCCCAAGAGGGGGGGGCGCCAATCATGGCGAGCGGCATGTGCGCGGCCTAGGGGGAGAGCCAGGGACGCAGTGAAATCAGAAGAGGCGCCACGAAATCTGGGGAGATATCGTGGCCCCCGCCATGACGTCCACCCCCCCCCCCCTAGTCATCACCCCCCTCTCTGCCGCCCCCGCGTATCGCCTCGTGGCCCATCGATCTTGATATCAGGCCAGAGGCGGTCGGCGAGGCGTCCGCCGACCCTCGGGCAAGTCGGACGTCCTGGCGCCACACCGCTCGTGCACGGCTCCCCGCGGCAATCACGGCAGGTCTCGTCAGCCGCAGGGCTGTGGACGGACACAGGATCTCGCACTTCTCGGGCAGCCTCTTTCGGCAGGTCCTTGAAGTGCCCCTGATAGAACGATGGCAAGAACAACGAAGCATCACCACGCCTGTCTTTCATCGCCCCCGCGATGCGCATCTTGAACAGCGGGTCCTCACAGACATGCCCTGGGATAGGCTGCTCAGTCTTCGGCTTAACACAACGCTGCCGAAGAGCGGAGGCGGCTCAAGGAGGAGGAGGGGGAGGAGGAGGAGGAGGAGGAGGAGGAGGAGGAGGAGGAGGTAGAGACATGGCCATGTGCATGTAAGCGCATCCGTTTACCAGGGTCTCGTGGCCGTCCGCACCACAAATGCAGCCCAGATTGAGGCGAGAGTACGGGCTCTCCGTCCGCCCCGTGCCACTCGTCTGTGGCCCCCGCGCGCCCAATCGAATATACCGGCGGGCTGCACCGCGATGCGTCGATCGGCCGACTGGCCCCAAAGCCCTGCCCCGCTTGCGATGCCAACCACCATCGACATGGACTCGGGGGCGCGTGGAAGTTTGCGCCAACACCCTGGTCGCAGAGATGGTGCAGGATGGTGCCGCGCTGTGGCGGCCGCCCATCTGCTCGCGCTTCGGCGGGGTGGAGGGGGCTGCTGCTGCACCTGTCCTCAACAGGGCCCCCTCGCCTGGGCGCCACCCTCCTCCTCCTCCTCCTCCTCCTCCTCCTCCTCCTCCTCCTCCTCCTCCTCGTGAGGGGTGGGGCGGTGCCTGAAGGTCCGACGCCGTGCGGGCTGCATGTGGGCATGTGGCGCGTGAGAAGCGGATGAGAGATGGGAAGGTGTGGAACCGCTCTTTCGGCAGAACAGCAGTGGAACAGGAAGAACGGCGACAGACGTGATGTGAGAGGGGACGAGCAGGAGGGCGTGATATGCTGTGGATACAGATAGCACGAGCAGGCGAGGGGGACGAAAGTGCAGGGCGGGTGGATCTGCAACAGTAGGCAATACTCACTTGAACTGAATGTTGCCTTCACCTCCCCTGCACACCACACTTCGGCAAATAGCCAATGACATGAATGAGAGCCGGTGACTTGAACAAACTCGGGATCGGGGCCCCGTGATTTGGAAAATAAGCCAAGCAACAGGATAGACCAACAAGATCAACTGCGTCCCTTCTGAAACCGAATCTGTTGAGTATTGCACAGTGTACGCGTGTGTCGCGATTCGAAGGCAGCGAGGCAGGAACGGAATCGGATACCACACCCCTCGGGGACGGTCAGGCAACCACTGCTCCAGTGTATCATTGCCCCCGTCCCCCACGACCCCCGCGCGAACAGTGGAGCTGAGGGACGCGCAAGAGTTGCATCACTTCTCAAGGGTCGCGCAGGATGCGCGAAGACGGCGAAGGGCACAAGTGAGCGAGGGAGAGAGAGTCGGGAGGGGAAGAAACACACAGACACGATGAATCTTCGATTCCCCCGAAAATATGGGAAACTATGGGAGGTGGGCGGGGGGAAGACAGAAGCCCAGAGAATATGGGGAACTGTGGGGAATCATTTTTATTTGTGTGTATTTGTTTGCGTGTGCCCTGGGGCCCCTTCAGAGAGAGAGAGAGAGGGGGGCAGATGCTCGGCCCTCTTGCGGTGGCAGGGCGTGAGGTGGAGACGCCCACGCCTCTGCGGCAGACCGTGGGAGCCTCCCGTACCATCTTGCCGACTCTTGCGCACCGACGCTGCTCGACGCTAACCGGCGCGACATCGACGCTGACTTGACGCTGACTTGACGCTACACCCTGCGAAATGCTTAAGAAATCATGGGTTAAGAAATTTACAGTCTCAGAACTTGAATAAAAACCCAACATTTCCATTAAAAACTTAGAATTTACATTGAAACGTCAAGAATAATCGAGACTCTGGCCGAAAACTTAAGTTTTCTTAAGCATCGCCTAAGGTGTAGATCGGCGCGCCCTCACCGACGGAGTACCACCAGGCGCGGATCGACGCCAACGCACTCTCACGACAGAGCTCCAGAGGCGCACAGGGGTCCCATGCCTTTGCCACCGAAGACGGTCATGTGTCGCGCAGCCCACGCGACACTACACGCACTCTTCCAAACTGTACCTCGCGCAGCCTCGCCGACGTGGCCCCGGGTGGCCGCGGCGGCCGGGCGGAAGACGAGGGAAGCGCGAGGCTCGGGCGCGAGAGCGCGGAGCGGCCAGCGCGACCACCTGCGAGGGCTGCCGTCGCACAGCGCCCTGGATGGGGGAGCAGGGTCTCGGCGCTCGCGGAAAGCAACCTCGACGGGGCGTGCCCCGGACATGCGACCGACGTCGCTGGGATGCGAACGCCCTGGCAAGGCTCGACCCAAACACGGCGTGTTCCGCTTTCGCTCTTTCATCGTGTTCCCTCGATGTGTCTTCGTCCGCCTTTGCCGCAAAACGAACTCGAAACGAGAACGGCCCACGAGATCGCCAACACACAGGTCCAGCCCTGCGCCCTGGCGCCGCTCCGCGGAAGCACCTCCGCGGGTGGGAATCTGCAGGCACTCTCAACGCAGCCATCTGCCATGCACGTCGACGAGGCGAAGAGATGCCGCTGGGCAGGGAGGAAGGCGGGGGAGAGCTGGGAGGCGGCGCAAGATTCGTGGAGGGCGGCAGGCCGTGACTAGTCCATGCTAGTGGCTAAAACACGAGGTCTTGTATGCGAAGCCCATTGCTTAAAAGCTGTCGGCCCTCATAGCCGCTTCTGCCTCCTCCCTAAAAAATGGCTGAAGCCATGCAGTTCACTGCCGCGTACTTCGTGTGATCAGTGAATAGAATGAGTGACGAATCGATGTGATCAACCCTGGGCACAAGAGCTTACATACCCTGGGCAGAGCATGAGTGTTTACAAGAGCATGGGCGTTGCAGTGTAAGTGGTGCACTCAAGCGCACGCGCTAGTTATCAACTGTGTTGCGCATATTTCGTAACAGACCATGGGAAAGAGGCCATACCGCTGTTGAGGTACAATGACTTCACACCTTGCAATACTAACCGCCTCGGGCATGATTTCATCAAATGCGATATGCACTCGACGACGATCTTACACTTGCTCATATGGGAAAACTCCATACCGTGACCACACGCTGAAATCAATATCTGCAACAACCCGAGCACTTCGAAACAACACAGCGCGAACATACCCCAAAACCGTAATTAACGCTAGCACATCATTTGCAATGCTGTAGCCCTCACGCCACGATGCGATTAGTATTACACTCCAGACACCTGTGAGCACCGAAATCTAAATCAACCAACGCACCCTTACATCTTAGGTCGTAGACGGAAAGCGCCGATCAGAGTGTCCTAAAACGGGCGAGCCCGCTGATGTGACAGAACCTTTACATCTGATCCCTACCGCCCATACCGCACCGACGCTGAGGCGCCCTGGCGTCGCGATCCCGACGCGACTACGCCTGCATTACGCCGCTCTACTCCTGCGTACAGGCATCCTCATCAAAGCAGCACGGCGGCCTTGCCGAAACCGAGATATGCTTAACCAGGGGAGCATGTACGTGCGATGGTCGTCATGGGCCAGGTGCCTCATTCTCTCCATCCTTCTATTCCCTCCCTCTACCATTCCAAACTCTCCGTTCCCTCCGCATGGCATGTCCATCAGCACGGGGTAAGTCTTGATGGTGAAATCGTCGCTGATCTCTCCCACCACGAAGCCTCTGGCGGTCCAGCATGCGACGGGTTTGCTTGTCCGTGCGCGCCTGGAGCACTGCAATGAGCACTATCACAGCTTTGGGCATGCTTCGCTCTGTGACCCCTAAAACAAGGCTAGGATCGGGATAAATCGCTCCAGAGCGTTCCGGAGCGCTCTCAGAGCGTTCCGGAACGCTCTGGAGCGGCCGCGGCGCCCAATACATCCTCCAAACCCGCCGATTCTCAGAGATTTCGAACTATCCCGATCCGATTTTGTCCCGATCTTCGCGTCGTTTTAACCCCGAATCCGATGCGGAATCGGTCATCAAAACCCTACCGATTATAACATTCCGGCCCGCTGCCTGATCCGCGACCAGCCGTGGCGAAAGAGGGGCCCCGCCAAGCTCGGGTCGGGCGAAAGGGGGGGATAGCAAAGGAGGGGTTTGAGAAGCAGCTCACGTAGCTGATTTTCCCGGCGCCTCCCGGCGCCGGAGGCGCCCATGTATCGAGGAACGGGCCCCTCGGTGAGGCCGAAACCAGCTGCATGCAGCAGATTTCGTAACCCCCCCTTTCCCAATCCCCCCCTTTCGCCCGGCCCGAGAGTCCTGCGCGCGAGCAGGCCCCTCTCGGCACCAGAAGGCGCGGCTCGGAGCCCTGGGGATCCTGAGGCCACCTGGCCGCACCGGAGCTTCCCGCGGGAACTCGCCCGCCATGTCTCGAAGGGGACGTGGGGGTGTTGATGACTACCTACCAGACCACCCCAACCCAACCCGAAGACCCGAATTTCGGGTTGGGCGGGGTAAGGGTTCCACACGTGTTTTTTCGATGTTTACCGACCCCCCCCCCACTGGAAATCGAGGGTAAATCTGAGCCTTCGGGTTGGGTTGGGGTGGTTTGGTGGGTTGACCGCCTCCAGCATGCGAACCCTGCCCCTACCCCCCCCCCGATTTCTGAGGGGGAGGGTGGGGTTCACTTCGTTCGGGAGCTCCCGAGCAAAGTGCACCCCACCCTCCCCCTCAGAAATCGTGGGGGGTAGGGGCAGGTTTCGCCTGTGGCCCCCTAACCAAAGCTTCCCGCGGGAACTCGCCCGCTATGTCTCAAAAAGGGACCTGGGGGTGTCGAGCGGGCAGGGGCAAGACTGGTGAGGGCTCGAGCTGGGCTGCTACCCCAGACCCCCGACGTCATGATTTTTTCATGACGCGACCCCAAGAGGTCCAGACCCATTTCCCGGGACCGGTTTTTCATCCTGAGTCGTTGTTTGACGGTCCCGAGGCCCGGTGAGAGCCCCCAGAGGCCGAAAATAGCGAAAAACCTCCCGTCGTGATTTTTTCATGACCCGAGGGGGTCTGGGACCCCGGCCGGCGAGACAGCAGGCGCACGCACGAGCCGTGTGAGCAGCACGCCCCCGCGGGACAGACCAGAGGCGCCGAGGCAGAGGACAGACGAGAGAGGCGCCAGAGGCCGCCAGCCGGGCGAGACTTCGGCAGACCCGCCCAGCGCACGAGGCGCCCACGAGGCATCCACGGCCGCCAACCAGGTGGACAGAAGAAGTACAAGCGCCATAAAAAATAAACCTTTTGGCGCTCCGCGCGGATTCCTTGGGCCTGCGCAAGCGAAGCCTCGGGAAGCGCACTCGGCGCAATGGGGGCGCCCACGAGGCGCCACCGGCGCGAACCCGGCGAGACACCTCGGCGGGCCCCCCCGGCGCACGGGGTGCCCACGAGGCGCGCGCTGCGGCCGCCCACCCGAGAGAGACCTCGGCAGACCCAGCCGCCCGTCGGTGGCACACACGTCGGTCGGAGGAAGTGGGCAGAAGCATGAAGTAGGGGGGCGGACAAAGTAGATTGGGCCCAGGCCACCACCATAGAATAGCAAAACACAGCAGAAACATCTATTGATGTCTATATATATATATACACATTTATGTGTATATATGTATACCTATAAAATTATATGTGCATATATATATATATATATATATATATATATACATATATATATATATATATATATATGCGTAGCACCCCGCCGATGCTGATAAGAGTGAGGGGGCGGTGGGGACGTCGGCAGTTTGCGAGACTATGGAGAAGCCCGCCGCAGGCGCCAAAGTTTTACAAATCATGCAACGAGCCCGCCGCAGGCGCCAATTTTTTCGTGAAACCACTGTGGGTAGGTCACGGTTGGGTCGCAAATGGGTCGCGGGTGGGTCGCGGGTGGGTCGCGGGTGTAGAGGGCAGAAAATCCACCCCATAAGAATCACCCCGACAAGCGAAGCCGTTTAGTAAACGCACACAAGGAATGAATCGAACAGGGCAGGGCTGTTTAGTCAACGCCCAGGGCCGTTTAGTAAACGTTATTTGCCGGGTCCGGGTGGTGTTTCCTGCCTTGAGGGTGGGTCGCGGGGTGGGTCGCGGGTGGGTCGCGGGGTGGGTCGCGGGTGGGTCGCGGGTGGGTCGCGGGGTGGGTCGCGGGGTGGGTCGCTGGTGGGTCGCGGGGTGGGTCGCGGGTGGGTCGCGGGTGGGACGACGACAACAAACAACAACAACAACACCAACAACAACAACGACAACAACAACAACAGCAGCAGCAGCAACAACAGCAGCAGCAGCAACAACAACAACGCAACAAGCATAATTCTCACCACGCATTCTTCATTCAGCCACACACGCACGGGCAATGAATGACCGTTCAGCCCCCTCACTCTGATAAAATGTGTGTATATATATATGTATATCGGGATCTTGGAATCCAAACGTGCCTACTGTCAACGACCAGCGAGCATGTGAACAACTCTGTGTCCTCCTCCGCCCAGGAGGAGAAGTGGGACAGGGCGAGCCTGGAAGAGAAGGGGCAAGTGGACCAGAAGGACGGGTACATGCGCGAAAATGGTCGTCGCCGGCCTCGGGGGAAACAGCCTCGACTGCCAGGGTTGCCAGACCAAAACCCTCCACCATCCCCACCACCACCGCCCCATCCATAAGCATGTCCCGGTCGGAGGAGGAGGTCTAGATCATCTAATTTGGATTGGGTGGCGGATGTATGTCCAAATCGACCTGATTGGGTAGTTGCAATCCCTGAGCGAGTTCTCAATCAACAAGCAGCAGCTCCTCGGGGTGGGTAGTTGGGAAGACACCAAGACGCGCTGTTCGCCAGATTCGAAGCATACCCCCTCGTCCAGACGTTGATGCATGTGAGTGTGATGGTGATGCATGAACATGAAGTGCCGCAGCCATCGGTGTTTTGAGGGGGGCATTGGCAAGGTCTTGGATGCACACGTTGTATCACATGTTCTAAGCGTCGTAGTGCCTGCTCCGACGAGGAGGCCAGCAAGTATGCTGCTCTGGATGGGACTTTGAAGAGATCAACCTCAATAAATGATCTGCCTGTGCCTCCACGTCTGCGCCCAAAATTGGATCGTCGCACTTGTGAGTGTTGCTTGGCCTGGTTCGAGACGGTCAACAAGCAGATGCTGCATAGTAGAGTGTGTGTATGTGCGCATGCCGGTGTCGGTGTGGCCCGCCAGGGTGCAGGTGGTAGAGAACAGTTTACGACAAGATCATGTGGGTGACACTGTCCATTGCGCGCGCTGTGGTACCATATTCAAGAGTCAGAGAGGTGCAAGTAAACATGCTCATGGATGTGCAGAGCGTCTCCGTTTCGCTGGTTTTAGGCTCAAGCCGGGCGCGCGCACCTTCACTTTCGAGGACTGACCTTTTTTTTTTTCCCGACGCGAGATGCCGAAGTCTGCGCTGGAGCTGCTCCAGGAGGCCAAGGCGAAGATGCCCAAGGAGCAAAAGGGCTCCCACTCGAAGCCGGTGCGGAAATGTAAGTCCAGAGAGCCAGCGAGCAGTGCAGCGGGAGGTGGTGCCTCCAGCTCTGGCGAGAACCTCGGCGTCTTGACATGGGTGGCTCGCGATTACTCGTCCTTCAAAAAGAACGCCAATGGTGCGTTGAATTCTAATCAATTCGCTGCTTTCCTTCGGGAGGAGAATGTGACGGAGGTAGTGAAATCTACCACCTATGAGTAGCACACGAAAGAGGGCAAGTACAAGAAGGCATGCGATGATGCCGCCAAAAATCAACAATCCGTTCCAGCCTCCGACTATCCATACAACATCTACCTGTGGAGCGTGATGTGGGATACGATTGGGGACGCGGTACAGAAGATGCACGACGACTCGGCGGACGGCGACCTCCAGACGTTCCTGAAGGAGCCGATCGATGGAGCCAGGAGCCTCCAGAGGCTCAGGCCAGAGTCCCAAGTTCGCGTCCCCCTTGCCGGAGAGAGCGTGGAGGTTCGCGCTGAGTTTCCCTGGACCTCTTTCTCGCAGGAGACTGAGGATGTAATGCTGCCGGCCGTGATGCTTCTGAACAAAATGAACCCGATCGAGATCGCCTTGCGGCGCCAGCTCGACGGAGGATGACGAGCAGAGGAAGGCTTACCTCAAAAAAGCAGCCACGGGGGCAGAAGGGGCCAAGGCGGCAGAGGCGGCCGCGGCGGTACCCAGAAGTGATCCAGGAGGGAAAAAACAACACACAAATAAACAGATACAAATAACAGGATTCCCAATCTTTCCCCATATTTTCCTGGATTTTTCTCTTCCCCCCCCACTTCCCATAGTTCCCCATATTTTCTTGGGAATCGACGATGAATTGTGTCTGCGTTTCTTCCCCATCCAGAGTGATCTCGAGGCGGGGCTCCAGGATGCTGATGGCGCAGGCCCCCCCCCGGGCCCCACGACATGGACCGTCCTCGCGGGTGGCATCGTCCGTCTTTCGGGCCACGCCTGGGCGGTTCACTCCGCGCCCTCCTGGGAGAGCCGGCTGGCACCGTGAGCCCCACGAGAGCGAGCTCCTCACGAGGCACGTCTTCTTGGCCGGGGCACGGATGGCCAGGGGGATCGCCATGGAGTCCGGTGTGTAGGTTTGCGATGCACTTCGCCCCGCGGCAGTCACGAAGCCCGGCCAGTTAGCCATGTCGAGACGTACCCCGGGTGCAACACCACCAGGAGCCCAGCGTAAACAACCCCCATGAGTACGAGCGCTCGATGTGGAAAGCCGCCGTCTGTTTGCAACCCTGCCACCTGCTACCATGCTGATAACACGTATTTGCAGGTTGGCGTAGTTTAGCAAGAATCGTGCACCCGCCAACCAACCAACAACATGTGAGTGACATGTGCGGGTCCCCGCGCGCGCGCAAATGCCGAGATCACTGCGAGACCATGAGCACTTTAAGCCCCCCAGTACACACATATGTATACTAGAACCATCACGCGCGCTTCGCGCGCGCTCAAGTTCTAGCTAGCTTCTTGGGGCCTCCTCGGAGCATCCTGGACTGCTTCTTGAAGTCGTCATGGGACCTTCTTGGCATGTCTTCAGGGGCCTCTAAGAAAGAGTTTTGAAGCCTTTTGGGTGCCGTCTTGGGGCCTCTTTGAGCCTCTTTGGGGCTTCTTGGGGGCCTCTTGGGGCCTCTTGGGGGCCTCTTGGGGCCTCTTGGGGGCCTCTTGGGGCCTCTTGGGGCCGTCTTGGGCGGCTCTGGGGCCGTCTCGGGGCTCTCTCGGGCCGTCTTGGGCCCTCTTGGGGGCCTCTTGGGCCGTCTTGGAGCGGTTTGGGGGGCATCTTGGGCGGTGCTTTAGCGCCGGGAACACGAAACAGCGAGAGTGCAAAAAAACATTGAACAAAAAACAACGAAAATCAACGATTTTGCCCCTCTCGGGGCGCTCTTCGGCGGCATCTTAAAGGCCTCTTGGGGCGTCTTGGGGGCCTCCGGTGCAATTTAAACGCATCGTGCGTGGACGGAGACCCCTGGACGTCGTCTTGGGGGTGTCTCGAGACCGCCTGGGGCCGCCGAGATTTCTGTCGGAGGGCTCCCCGAGGCGATTTTACGCCTCCCAGAGGCGGGCCCGGGCCCTGGGCCCCACATTTGTGGTCGGGGTCCCAGCCCCCAGCCCCCAGACCCGGTCCCCCCTTATATGTATAAATACATGCATATGAATTTGTCCAAACACAAATGAACAACGAATGGCTCTTCAACACACTGAATGGCAACGTTTCTCTGTGTGCGCACTTTCACGTCATCCTCTTCAGCACCACCACTAAACTTTGATGGCAAGCGTTAGCATTGCCATTCAAATCGTCATCATCTTCAACACCATCACCATTGCCGTAGTCATCCACACCACCGTCGCATTTTCGATATTGTCATCGTGGTTATCGTCGCCCTGGCCACCTTCACCATCACCATCACCATGACTATAATCGTCGTCGCCGATGTTGTCATTACCATCCTCACTAACCCGCCCAATTCATGTATCTGCATCGTAAGCGTCCTCGCATTATTGCGTTGCCAAGAAGTTGCGGTTAGGTGGTTGGAATGTTTGCTCGAGCATTGAAGTTTGCGACTCGAAGTTTTCCCGACAAAATGCGAAACGTAGGCTGCAACCCAGAGCTTGCCATACATAGGTTGCGCCACAGAGCCAGCACCACTCACATGCAAATATCTGTATGTCAGACATGCACCACATGGCTGGCACATGATTTGAACTCCATGTGCCGCGCATCCAAAGCGCAAGATCTCACTGTTTGGGGCCCGCGCCGGCAAACAACTTCTGCTGCTGGAGCAGGACAGCAGGACAATTGCCTATAATGCGGGGCGGATCTACCACAAGAACCACAAAGCCCCGCACGCAAGATTCCGCTTTAACTGGAAGTGGCCATCATCGGCCCAGCCACCCTGGATCCGCTGGAGGGATTCGGCACGCGCTGTCGGAAGGGGTTGAGGGGGGGTGGTTGGAAGAAGAGGAGGAGGGAGAGGAGGAGGAGAAGAAGGAGGCGGAGGAGGACGAGAAAGACGAGGACGAGGAGGAGGAGGTGGAGGAGGGGGGGATGGGCGAGCTCAGCCGGAAAATCCATCCAATCCCCCTGAGAAGTACCCATTCCAGAGCAAGTGGGCCGTCCCTGGGGGTTAGAAGGAGGGGGGGGGGAGGAAGAGGCAGAAGGAGAAGGAGGAGGAAAAAGAGGAGGAGGAGGAGGAGGAGGAGGAGGAGGAGGAGGAGGAGGAGGAGGAGGAGGAGGAGGAGGAGGAGGGGGAGGAGGAGGAGGAGGAGGAGGAGGAGGAGGAGAGGAGGAGGAAGGGGAGGAGGAGGAGGGAGGAAGGGGATGGGCGAGCTCAGTCGGAAAATCGCCCCCCCCCCCCCCCCCCCCCATAGCTGGCCCCTTCCCAGAGCAGTTGGGCCGTCCCTGGGGGCCCGGGGCCTGGCCGCCGCCCCCGCGGGGCCCCGCCCGCGCGAGGAGGCGCCGAGCCCGGAGGGCGCCCCCGGGGCCGGGGCCGGCCGTCGCGCGGCGGGCCCCGCCCGGTTGCGGGGTGGAGCCGGTGTCGCGCTGGTGATGGGCCTGTTTTCCACCACCACCAGGATCATAAGTTGGAGGGGGGAAGGAGGTGGAGAAGGAGGAGGAGGAGGAGGAGGAGGACCCCCTCCCCCTCCAACTTATGGTGGTGGTGGTGGAAAACAGGCCCATCAGCTGGGGGGAATTGGGCGCCCGAGTTGTCCGGGGCAAGTCGGGCCCGGGGTAACTCGGGCTTGGGTTCCCGAGAAACGAACCCGAGTTAGCCCTGACCCGAATTATCCCTGACGATCTGGGGCTCTGGACGCCCGAATCATCCGGGGTAAGTCGGGCCCGGGGTAACTCGGGCTTGGATTCCCGAAAAACGAACCCGAGTTAGCCCTGACCCGAATTATCCCTGATGATCTGGGGCTCTGGACGCCCGAATCATCCGGGGTACGTCGGGTCCGGGGTAAGTCGGGTTCGGAATCCCGAAAAACGAACCCGAGTTAGCCCTGACCCGAATTATCCCTGATGATCTGGGGCTCTGGACGCCCGAATCATCCGGGGTAAGTCGGGCCCGGGGTAAGTCGGGCTCGGAATCCCGAAACACGAACCCGAGTTAGCCCTGACCCGAGCTACCCCTGATGATTCGGGG
>CAUYUJ010010779.1:147500-212380 GCA_963575745.1 Prorocentrum cordatum
CCACGATCAACATACCTGTAGGAACACTCATCGGGTAACAAGACCGTTTGGGGAGATGGGCGCAACTTTCGGATTGCGACTCGCATCGGCTAGGATTCACCATCTATCTGTATATAACTGAACATGCACAAATACACTTACATTGGTAGCGATCTCAATTTCTTTAGTTCGGCATCTCTATCAAACGGTATACTTGTCTATCCATCGACCCCACTGCCAACTTATACATATATATAGAGATCAATATATGTATAGAAATGCTTACAGATGTACAGACACACATGTACACATATGTACTCCCTGGACATTGCCGTACACATTTGTTGTTCGGTTCGGTATGTGATCGGGATGGGCCGGCTATGGCGCCTGGCCGACCTGTCTATCAGGCTCCACTATCAGACCACCCATGTCACAACCGACCGATGCATCGATCTCCCTACCGTTCGATGCCAAGATTCATACGCCGCGTCGACTGCAATTCGACCTACAGCTATCACTATCTACCAGTTCTCCGTGTCGATAAGTATCACGATCTACAGATAGAGGACACGATCTACAGATAGAGGACACGATCTATATAACTACAGATAGAGGGCACGATCTACAAATCGATCAATTGATCTATGGATCGATCGATTGGCTTACAGAGCCTGCCCCCTCTCGGAGGACCACTTCCTGGCGGGGGAGTGGGCGGCAGGCGCCGGGAAGGAGAGGATACCGGAGACCTCCGAAAGGCATGAAGATCAACCGCCTATCCTTGTTCGCCATCCTTCCTTCGTCTAGCTTACCAGCCTCGAACGTATCCCTATCCCTAAGACTGACACGCCAAAAGGCGATGACAATCTTCGGGATGGATTCGCCCTCAAAAAATAAGGGAATCCCTGAGATCGGCATCGTGATGAGGAGGTGCCCAGCATAGGGATAAGGATATGTTCCAGGCTGGTAACTAGCTGCATGCCGGTGGGAAGAAGTCAGCAGACACATGAAGTAGGAAGGCGCTTAGAGGAGGTTGGGCTTCGGCCAACCAGTTCGCGATGCGCTCGGACCCTTACTTCAGTAAATCTTCAGGTAGGAAGGCGCTCAAAGCAGATTGTGGTCTGAAGTTCCAAGGGTACTGCCTTCATCGACCGACGGGTAATCCCTCTCCTCTCCTTGGGTTGCTATCAATGTTCTTGGCCAAAATGTTCCTGGCTTTTCGCGTCATGTTGGAGCATCTGGGGCCTTCTGCGTATCGCGAGGGCTAACGTGGAGGAGGTGGTGGACTCCCTGAAAAACCTGAGGGGCGCCTTGGACCAGGCAGGGACACACTTAGCAACACCTCCCCCCTCGCAGGCCCCCTCCCACCGAAGTATTCGATGTGGCGAGGGGCGCCACTGGCGCCCTTGGAGCTCTTGAGGCTGCCCATGAGGTCCTCCGACGGCCAGAGGTAGTCCTGGGGCAATCTGCGCGAATCAAAAACCCTTTGCTACTTTTGCTGTGCTCTACATGATGCCCCATCCTAGTCCTCCTCCTCCGTCTCATCCTGTCCCGCTTCCTCCTCCTCTTTGTATTCGTCATCAGCGTCGTCGTCCTTCTTCCCATAATCGATATCCCGCTCATTATCATCAACCCCATCACCACCATCAACATCATCAACATCATCATCGTCATCATCATCACCATATCACCATCACCATCACCGTCACCAACACCCTCATCATCATCTTCATCCTCATCATCATCACGACCACCACCATCACCATCAGCATCATCATCATCCTCATCATCATTAGCATCGTCATCATCACCACCATCATCAGTATCATCATCATGACCACCGCAACCACCACCCCCGTCATCATCATCGACCTCTCTCCTCCTCAAACTCACCGTCCTCCTCCACGCTCATATCGTTGCCGACCCGACAAATAGGAATTGCTAGATTCGAAGAAGAACTCCCGTTTCCCCAACCTGTATACCGCGTTCGCCAGACCTCACAGGATCCCCGGAAACCCCAAATGCCCGGCCTCACGTCCTTGACAAATGACGACAAAACATCGCGGTCGCCAGAACCCACAAGATTCCAAAGTCCCTGAGTGTCCCGCCTCGCGTCCTTGACGAATGACGACACCCTAGATACCAGCAAGCCCTGACGGGGAGGCGTCACGGCGTCACGCCGTCCAGGCGTCACCTCGCATGTGCAAAGAGGCTTGCAGAATCTTCGCTAATGACATACAACGAAGACGGGCGCATGCATCATAACAGGCACTACGACATGACGTAGCATGTTGGCCAGATCAGATTAACGAAACATAGCACAAACAAACATACCATGCATATCAAAACCTAACATACCAAATCAAAACATGTAAACAAATCGTGGTGTGCCGTAACAGGCCATAACAGGGTATAACATAAACGGCGAACATATAACATAAGTGCCCAACGTCTACTACCACAACAACAGCGGACATACCATAGTATACAACAATCTAAAGTACAATCTAGAGAACACAACATAACGCAACACCGCACGACACAACATGACATAACAATTAATGTAAACACACGTCCTAACATAACACATCACAACCCCATCACATACCCGGACCAGCCATAACATAACTCATACTGTGACAGAACGTGACATGCCAGAGCTTCTACATATCAAAACGTAACATAAGAGCATTGTTCTACGACTGTCTACACTAAGACAAAGCAAACAATATCACATACACGAATCTACCATAAGTGAAGGGAGATGTCCTAAAACGGCAGAGAATAACATGATATAATGATCAGGGCATAGCAGACCACCCCATTACATAACACAACGAATAATCACATTACATGTCATTCCAGAAACGAGCGTAGCAGAACACAGCATCACAACACCGCGTACATCACAGCAGAACGAGTCATACTGTGATAGAGAGAGGCATGGTAGAGTGTAAGAAAGCAGACCATAACAGGTTATAGCAAGAACGTTACATTATTGCGACCCCTACTGCACCGACTTCGAAATGGCACACTGGGATACAGCACAAATGCATACTGACATTTTGAAATCGCATCGCTTACCATAACATGATGCAGTAAAACAGGACTCACACATTAACACAGAAGACCAGATCAGACAGTAGTATACACACATACGATGTAATAGTTCTGAGAACACTGAGACCTAACCTCCAGCTGACAATGAAGTTACAAAGCAAATCACACCAACAAGCTAAACAAACATACGACAACTTACATATAGCACTACAACATCACATAATCGTGAATCAGAGCGCAACGAAGAACATGACGGCAGAACAAAAACACAAGAATCTGAATACAATGCCAGGATGATCCAGCAGCCAATGAGTGTGAAACGTGAGTGCGATTTCAGAATATAGCGAAATCTGTTGTTCAACATAGATTAGAAAGGGATCCAATCGAACACGAACACAACACAACACAATACTACATATACTACTCAACACGATGACATACTCTGGCCTTGTAGTACAACCTATAACAGGTCTGTGACCAGCAACACCCAGCAGGACAGAGTGCAAAACATGGCGATATCAAACTACAGCAGAAGACAACGTGATATAATATACTCAAAGTCTAAAACCGAGCAATGCTGAATATACGAGAGAAGAACACTGCAGCGACGATTCGCGGCGTCCTCTCAAACCAGATGTGCGCGCCAAGGTCAGGCTGGCCACAGGAACAGCGAGGCGCAAAAAAACGACCGAACGGATATGAAACGTGCGAGGCGCCACGACGCAATGCCGGCCCGTCCACAATATAACAGGGCGGAATATATCAAAACTTAATAGAATAGAACTAAAAAACATAATTGATGACTGTACAAGGACAGCAACGCCCGATTGCCGGCGCCTTCTCAGTCGCAACATGCGTCCCGACGTGAGGCTAGCCACAGGTACACCTCCTATAGCAGGTACGCACAAAACGGGACCGAACAGAACGTCGCCGAGTTATGAGAATACAGCAGAGACCGAGTAACGGCATCCTATCACGAGCGACATGCGCGCCGAGCTCAGGCTGGCCACAATAACAAACATAATCAGACTCGGGAACAAACGCGGAAGATGTTTGTGGAGATCGCTCGAAGCAAAATGGTTTGTTCTCCATTATTCTCCTGCTCATCATTACCATCATCCTCCCCAGCCCCCCCTCCATTGCAAATATAATGACGCATTCCGTAAAGAAACAGAGGCTGTTCTGGCCCAGGGCCCCACGATCCTTTGATACCCTGCCGAACGCCTCAAGCGCTGCCGCCACCCCTTGAAACAAAGAGGCCTCACACTCACAGCTCGCGTGACACGCCTCCTAGCATTTCGATTGCGCCTGGATGCATGCGCTCCACAGAGGGACAGGTGTCTCCTGATCCTCGGAGCGCTGGCCTCGAGAACAGCCTGTGGTGGCGTTTCCCGACCAGCATCTCGCCCCAGATCAGCAATAACAGCCACGATAGCAATTATCTGGTCGGGCGAAAGGGGGGGATAGCAAAGGGTTTGTTTTGAGAATCAGCTCACGTAGCTGATTTCTCCGGCGCCTCCCGGCGCCCATGTATCGAGGAATGGGCCCCTCGGTGGGGCCGAAAACAGCTGCATGCAGCAGGTTTCGTGACCCCCCCGTTTCCCTATCTACCCCCCCCTTTCGCTCGGCCGAAAACCAGTAATCAGAATGGCCGATCTCTGGCCATCGCTCGGACGTCCATTCTCTGTTTTTTTAGGTTCCGTGCGTGGTTTTTTCGCCAAATGATGAAGGATGCTCCTCGATGGTCCTCGCCGAAGGGAAAATGCACACGTCCGAGCGATGCCAAGATCCTACCTGCCCGAGTGTGGGTCTGCGGGTCGTCCCCGGCCCTCGGTACTCGCCCGCCTAAGTACTCTTCGCCGCGCCCCCTTCTCAAGGGGCGGGGGGGCTCTCTTCCTGCCAGGCGCGGCTCGTGGGCGAACGAGGCGGCCTGCCTTCCCGCTCCTCATCCACCCTCCTCCTCCTCCTCCTCCTCCTCCTCCTCCTCCTCCACCATGCTCCTCCACCCTCCTCCTCCTCCTTCTCCTCCTCCTCCCTCCTCCTCCTCCTCCTCCTCCTCCTCCTCCTCCTCCTCCTCCCCCTCCCCCCCCTCCTCCTTCTCCTCCTCCTCCTTCTCCTCCTCCTCCTCCTCCTCCTCCTCCCTCCACCTCCCCCACCAGGCTCCTCCACCCCTCTCCGTATCCTATGTCATGAGTGTGTCTTAATGCGACTCTCCAACACTGGACCCACTTTCCCTGCCGTCGAGTCTGTATCACGTACTGTCATTGTCAGCGCACGTTCTTCGAAAAGGGGGGAGAAAGCTGGGGCGCAGACACGGTTTGGAGTTGCTTCATCCTTCTCCGTGACTGCCCCCGTTCTCGTGCTAGAACAGAGCCACTCCCAGTCACCGAAACGCACAAGCTCCAGGAATCGAAGGGCCAGTCAGATCACGGCGTCAGCGTCACTGACAACATGGGCTCGATACCACGCAGCATCTGAAAGTGCAAAAGACTTCTGCGCTGCAATGTCATCCTCCCAATGCGCGGCGCGCGGCTGTTTCAGACGAGTTCGCTCCGTAGGGTAGTGCGAGAAGACCAGCATGTTCCTGGCCGAGCTGGCCTGGTTGCAAGAGGTGAGCGATGGGGGGGGGTAAGCGGAAGTGTAAGCTTGCGCCTGGTGCTTGCAAGGACGATGGCGAAAATACGAATGGAAGAGGAATGAGGAGGAACATGAGGACATGCAGCGTACTTAAAAACGCATGAGGAAGCATATGCTAACGCAGCCGATGTCAGTACACAAGCCATGCAGGCTTGCTATGTCTCTCTCTCTCTCTCTGTTGCTCTCTCTCTCTCTCGCTTCCTCTCTCTCTCTCTCTCTCCCTTTCTCCCGCTCTACCTCTCTCTTCTCCCTCCCTCCCTCTTTCTCGCTTTGATTCTCTCTCTCTCTCTCTCTCGATCTGTACATGTATATATATGTATATATGTGTGTGTGGATGCATTGCTTATAAGTGTGCATCTGTGTACACACTAGAAACATCTCTCAAGCGCGCGCTTCACACGCGAGCGCTCAACTTGCTGCGCAAGCGCGGAGGCCGTCAGAACAGCTTGCGCGGCTGTTTTGTCTCTCTTGAAATCTTTTGGGGAACCTCGCCTGTAGCGTTGGCTCGTGGTGTGTGTGTGTGTGTGTGTGTGCCTTCTGGCGGCTCGGCTGTGGAAGCTGCGACAGGACTCTCAAGAGGCCGATCTGGCCTGATGCCGGCCAGTTGTTTCAGGCTGTCTTCCTCCGTCGAGGGCAAGGAGCCCCAGTAGAGGTGGTTGGACGGGCTCGAAGTGCACAAGTGTACACTAAGCCGTCTGGTCGGCCAGCAAGCTCGGTGTATAGACTCCCCAGCTCTCCAGCCTGTGGGATGCTGGAGCATCGGTGCACCGAACTCCTTCGCTCCTCGACGAAATGGTGTATGTCGAAGAACAAAAAAGATTGCATAACCGTGAACTTTCTGATTTCCGCGCTGATCTCTTGGATGCCTCTGGAACTGACTACCTACCAGACCACCCCAACCCAACCCGAAGACCCGAATTTCGGGTTGGGGGGGGTAAGGGTTCCACATGAGTTTTTTCGATGTTTCCCGACCCCCCCCCCACTGGAAATCGAGGGTAAATTTGGGCCTTCGGGTTGGGTTGGGGTGGTTTGGTGGGTGGTGAGGAACACCCTCCCTGGCGCGCGGAGCACGCCAGGGGCGGCGCCGGAGGCGCCGCCAGGGGGCTTCAGCGCCGATGCAAGAGGAATCCGCGGGGACCTCCCAAAGTTTCGTCCTTCGAGTCGCGCATGGGCACCGAGCCTCCTGCGATCGGCCGAGGAATGCCGGACGCCCGCGTGCCCACGGCCAGAGCGCCCAGCGGCAGTGACGAGCCCGCGCCAGGGGGGGTGGGCCGAGGAGCCCGTGCCCTCGCCCGAGTCTGGGTTACTGGCCGCCTCCTGCGCCACCGATCGCGGAGGGGGAGGAGGAGGAGGGGGAGGAGGAGGAGGAGGAGGAGGAGGAGGAGGAGGGAGGAGGAGGAGGAGGGAGGAGGAGGAAGGAGGAGGAGGAGAAGGAGAGGAGGAGGAGGAGGAGGAGGGGCCGACGACGACGAGGTGGAGGAGAAGGAGGAGACGACGACGAGGTGGAGGAGGAGGAGGAGGAGGTGGAGGAGGACTTCTCCTCCCTCCTCCTCGAGCTCGAGCTGCGGACCGTTCTGTTCAAGCTGAACTGGGGCCCTTAGCCCCGCCCCACCTTTGCCCAGCAGTAGAGCGTTGCTGGTGGGGGGGGGGGCGGGGGGCGGGGGGTGTAAAAGGGGGCAGCGCCAACATTCTAAAGGGGGGGCGGCCCCAGAGCAGAGGAAGACCGACAGACTCCCTCCTCCTCCTCCTCCTCCGCCTCCGCCTCCGCCTCCTCTTTCCCCAATGTGTGCTTCGATGCGGATCGTCTGTGCGCCTCGTCTCCGTCGTCGTCGTCGGCGGCGTCGTCGTTGTCGTGGTGCGTGTTGCTCTGCTCGGGACTTGTTTCCCCTGTGCAGTGGCCACAACAGTCCTCCTCCTCCTCCTCCTCCTCCTCATCCTCCTCCTCTCCTACTCGCGCTGCGCGTATTCGATGTCACTCTTGCTACTCAGAGTGAAAGGGGGCAGAACGGTCTTCTATTATGCCTGAGCGTGTGCCTGAAACGGGTTTCCGCGGCAAGGACTCTTGTTGCTTGTTGTTCGTCATTGTTATGGTCCTCACCCGCGGCCCGCCCGCGACCCACCCGCGACCACCCCGCGATCCGCCCGCGACCCACCCACGACCCACCCACACTGCTTCGACGACAATTCGACGCCTGCGGCAGATTAGCTGTGCAACGTGTAATAAAAAGCGCCTGCAGCGAGCTTCTTCAGCATCTCGCAGACTGCCGACGAACCAGCCGCCCCCCCCCCGTCTTATCCGCAAATGCAGGGGCTATGGTCATACTCTCTCTCTTTCTATATATCTCAAGTCTTTGTTCCCCCACTGCCTTCTTTCCCTGCCTGCCCCCTCCCAGCCCATCGAATCAACCACAGAGCTGGGAGCGGAAGAGCAGTACAAAGGACCAATCAATCGCGGCCTGTGACCGAGCCTTGAAGAGCTGGATCGCCTCAAAAGAATGCGGCACAGAAACATGCAAAACTGATCACTTGGCATCATCCCCACTTCTCCTCTTTCCCCTTCTCCTCCCTCTTCCTCCCCTTCAACTTCCTCCTCCTGCTCCCCCTGACCGCCTCCACCGCCCCAGCTTACTCGTCAGTGCTCCCTTTCGCCCTTTCTGCAGGACGCGACAGACGCTCTGCATAGGACCCTGAACCTTTGCGGACTTGCGGCGAAGTGGACCCAACAAGCGGTCGGCTAGCGGCGGGACGCGTCCGCAACTCACTACGACGGAGGCAACGGATGGGCAAGACGGGAGGAGGAGGCGACCGCGGCACGGCCAGAGAGCTCCCGTGCCATGCATCTCTCCAAGCGGCACCCCGGAGGTCGGGCTCGTGGTCTCGACCACGGCGTCGCAGAAGAGCGAAGGACACGCCCGAAGGCAGAGGCCCACGGCGACAGCGCCGGAGCCAAGATAGAGAGCACGAGTCGTGCGAGGTGGTCAGCACCGGTGACGGCACATGAGGCCTGTGCAGCATGCGGCCTCAATCAACTGCCGCACAGCCGGCCCATCCAGAGCAGGGCTCAAGAGCACATGTGTTTTCTTCGCGGCAAGAACGGGCGTCATGAGGGGGGAGGGGGGGCGGGGGAGGGGGGGGGCACAACGTAACGCCCCCCACCCTCACACCCTGTAGTGCCTGACGCACTGCGGCAGTCCTGGGGACGCACTGACGGGAGGGAGCGCTACGTCATGGGGTGGGGAGGGGGGGGGAGCGGAGGGGGCATAACGCCCGTTATGGCCCAGAGGGTAAACAAAAATTATCCCAGCAAAGCAACCTAACAGCGATGTGTAGAAGCATATCTGAAAGCATTCCCCTTAAGATTCAGATGAAAATCCAGTTGTAGAATTCTGCTGTTCTCGCAGTCGTAGTCGCATTCGCGATGACAGTCGCAGCGGCAACGGCAGTCGCAGTCACAGCCTCAACCTCAGCCTGCCTCAGCCTCAGCCTCAGCCTGCCTCAGCCTCAGCCTGCCTCAGCCTCAGCCTCAGCCTGCTTCAGCCTCAGCCTCAGTCTGCCTTCAGCCTCGGCCTCAGCCTCAGCCTGCCTCAGCCTCAGCCTGCATCAGCCTCAGCCTCAGCCTCAGCCTGCCTCAGCATCAGCCTGCCTCAGCCTCAGCCTCAGCCTGCCTCAGCCTCAGCCTCAGTCTGCTTCAGCCTCAGCCTCAGTCTGCCTTCAGCCTCGGCCTCAGCCTCAGCCTGCCTCAGCCTCAGCCTGCCTCGGCCGCAGCATCAGCCTGCCTCAGCATTCAAAATGTGGCCCAGGAATGGAGTTCTGGGAACTAGAAGAACACGAAGTGGCCTACAGTTGGCTCCGGGCATTCAAAATCATGCCCAGGAATGGAGTTCTGGGAACTCGAAGAGCACGAAGTGGCCTACAGTTGGCTCCGGGCATCCAAAATGTGGCCCGGGAATGGAGTTCTGGGAACTCGAAGAGCACGAAGTGGCCTACAGTTGGCTCCGGGCATCCAAAATGTGGCCCGGGAATGGAGTTCTGGGAAGTCGAAGAGCACGAAGTGGCCTACAGTTGGCTCCGGGCATTCAGAATGTGGCCCGGGAATGGAGTTCTGGGAGGTCGAAGAGCACGAAGTGTGTGACTGTTTGCGAAAAACGAGTGCGGCGGCAGCCGCGGCGGCAGCCGATCCGGGTCCCGCCCCGACCCCCATGTGGAGTCATGATGCTCTCTTTTGAGACCACTAGAAACCTATCAGCAAAAGCTGTTAGGTAAAAATCCAAGCTAGAGGCCTCCTAGACGGGGTCGGAGGATCGCGCCGCATCGCCGATACGTCGGCGATGCGTCGCCGACGTGGTCGATGAATCGGCGCCGTCGACGTGGAGCTAATCGGGCTCCACATCGAGCCGCATCGGCGGTGCATCGGCGACGCGGCGCGACCCTCCGAACCCATCTGCTCCGACCCCACCTGGGAGGCCGAGGAGGGAGGGAGGGAGGGAGGGAGGGAGGGAGTGAGGGAGGGGAAGAGGAGGAGGAGGAGGAGGAGGAGGAGGAGGAGGAGGAGGAGGAGGAAGAGGAGGCACAGGAGGGGGGCCCTCAGCGCGTGCCCACCTGGGAGCCCCCGGCGGGGCAGCAGCGGGCCCCCGGGCCCGCGCCCGAAGCGCTCCGCGGGGCGCCGCCGCGAGCGACGCCCCCTCGGGGGGGGCGTCAGTGGGGGGCCGCAGGCCGTGGGCGGCGGGGTACGCCCCGTGAGGTCCTTCAGCTCAGCGACCTGGCCCCGGAGCGTCTCCATGGCGACTGGGGAGGCGAGGCGTACTGAGCGGATGGACTTCGATAATCATGCCAGGGCACCGGAATCCATCAGTGCAGTAATCCACGCCCTCCCCAGTCGCCATGGAGACGCTCGAGGGCCAGGTCGCTGAGCTGGAGGATCTCGGGGTGCGTACTGGGGCCGAGCCGGACCCCCCCTCCCCACAGAGCCCCACGAGCGGGCCGCGCGATAGCGGCCACCGTCCCCATGCTACGCGTTCGATCATTGAGTATGGTTTATCCGATCCCCATCCCGCGCGGCGTGGCCTGGGCCCCCCTGGCCGATTTACCCCCCCAGATGGGGATATGGGTCTTTCCCTTCGGGTTTCGAGGCGTGCATCGCCAACTGGGGTGGTAATTTGGTGGGGGTCTCGAAGGGGATGGGGATAGAGATGGGGATCGGATAAACGATACTGAATCATGGACTTCGGCGGTCTTCGGCGGTCTGGACGGCAGCCCGACACGATCTTCGGCGGACCTCCGTGTGAAAGGCGGATATCTCGCGTTAAGAAGGGGTCCATGATCGAACACGTAGCCCATGGGCAACTGACGCAGAGAAGAAGAGGGCAGGAGGGAGGGGGGGACAAGCTAGGTCCGCCCGCGCCTTCAAGTCGGCCCGTATCACAAGTACGCACGAGAAGGATGCAAGGGCCTTGGAATGCAGGGGATCCCCTGGGAAGTCTGCCCATCCTGACCCTGCGGGTGGGCTGCAAAGGCCACCGCCCCCATGGGCAACTGTCGCAGAGGAGAAGAGGGGAGGAGGGAGAGGAAGAGGAGGAGGAGGAGGAGGAGGAGGAGGAGGAGGAGGAGGAGGAGGAGGGGAAAGGACAAGCCAGGTCCGCTCGCGCCCCATCTGACGTCCGACCCTCCCATCCTTCCCGTCCCAGCGCGCCGCCTCGCTTCTCTAACCAGGGCCACGGAGCGGGCCACGCGGGAACGGCCTCAGGCCCCCTCGGCGACTGACGCAGAGAAGAAGCGAGGATGGAGAAGGTTAGAACACAACTCACGGAAATTGTTGGTCGTCCCCATGGCTCCCAGTAGCGCGCACAAGATCACGCAAGGCGGACGCGATGCGCCTCCCTCGCATGGCGCCGTTGAGCGCTGTTGGTCGCCGTTGAAAGCTATTTGAGCGCTCTTCGGCGCTACTGGGCCCTAAGGGGCGCTTCCGCCGATATTCAAGCCAAGACGAGCGGACGCTTATGCGACTTACTATCTAAAGAGGGGGGAACAGCGGACGGAGAGAGCAGCGACGAAAAGGGACAAGAGGCGTGCCGAATACAGACTTGCACGTGGAAGTATCTAGAATCACGTTTGGTGGCGGTGATTGCATTGCTCAACGATGCTGATCGGCGTTGTGTGCCGACACCATCGGCTGTATGTTCGCCTGCCCGATGCCGCCAGAACGACCTTCAAGGCACAACACTCGGAAAGGCGAATGCGAACATAGCAAGTGCGCCCGGCCAAGCATCACCTGAGGAGGCTAGAAGCGCCACAAAAGCCAGCATGGCATGATGGCGAGGCCCTCACCCAAAACTACAGCGAGAAGGACCACAAAAGGGAGCCTCGGCAGTACGCTTCTTGAGGTTCCCAACGCATGTATCCTCCGCAAGAACGGTGCTGGATGCGATGGTAGGGTAAAACGTGCGACGCATGCAGGAACAGACGCGTAATCGGAGGCAGAGGCGGAGCCCGAGATGGACAGAGACAAGCAACGCTGACTGAGAAGAAGAGGTGGATGAAAAACGAGCAAGAGAGAGAGAGAGATGTGAATAAATGTATATAGGCACTCATGCATGTATGTATATGATCCAGGGCTCTGCACCCCCCCCAACGCTAATGGGATCGCGCTCCCCGCCCCGCTGGATGGGTACGCCCGTGAGCCTCGCGAAGGCCTCGCGAATGGGATCACCCCCCCAGACCCTCCTCCCCATGGTCGTGGCCCTGTGGGCGTGGCGTGGTGGTAGGTGCCGGTGCCCCCCAACTTACACAGTCTGTGGGTGTGGAGGGAGTGGTTCGTTGTCGTCGTCGTCGTCGTGGTCGTCGCCGTCGTCGCCGCCGCCGTCGTCGTCGCCGACTTCGGTCATCGTCGTGTTCGATCGTTCTCCGTTGTCGTCGTCGTCGTCGTCGCCGTCGTCATCGTCGTCGTCGTCGTCGTCGCCGTCGTCATCGTCGTCGTCGTCGTCGTCGCCTCCCCCCATCCTATATGGGGGGGGGCTTGTGGAACCCTGGGGCTCATCGCATCTGGTTGGGGCTTTGAACCCTCGACCTGGGATGTTACATGTCCATGAATCAACACACATATGTACACATGAATACCATATGTATAAAGGGAGAGAACGCGATATATATATATATATACATATATAAAGAGAGAGGGAAGAGAGAGAGAGAGAGAGAACGAGAGAGACATAACGAAAAGCAGATCCGCCGACACCCATTGCAAGGAGGAATGGGGTTTGCGGAAAGTGCTGCCGCAGCTGACCAGCGTACGTATCACCAATAGATGCGAACAGGCGGCTATAATGGAACACGCAAAGGAACTTTCGACAAAAACAAGGACGTTCCGGGTGCTGGCCTTCATAAGAGCAGAACGCATCATGGGGATATCTGCCGCTCGTGTCAGAGCCTGCGCTTCTGAAACGTTATCACGCAAAACGTTTCAGGAGGACACCGCCGCCAAAGCCAAACATTCGGAAAGACACGAAACCAAGCACTCGGAAGAACAGCAACCACCAAATCCACAATACAGGGCACTTGTATTGTGTAAGCACCCCCCCACGTGGAGGGAAACTATGGTGTTATCGGACGATGTGTTTTCTGTCATTACGATTACAAATTCAATTCCGAAATGTTTTCTTGCCGATTTATGTGTCGAAATCTCCTCATTGGAAACTCAACGAATTCCAACTCAAGTTTGATCGAAGCCGTGTGAACCTGGGGGTCTGCTCTAAAGTTCTTGCATGTCGATGGGTTCCTATTCAGCCCAAACTGAACTATTATGAATATGTGACCTCCCCCGATGCCGATTGAATTCCGTCCGAATTCCAATTCACATCCAATCACAATCCGAATCCTCTGAACTTGGCTTTGGTCCCATCCCTATTCCTACTGGGTCCCAATTCGAAATCACTTGAACTTGTCTCTTTTCTCGAAACACCCTGTAGTGCTGGGTCCTCGTTTTGAAGAGACAGTCCCAGCGGTCCTTCCCCCTCCGCTTCCCCACCCCCCATCCCTCCTCCCATGCCTGCCTCAACCCTCCACAAAGATCCACCATTTTGGCAAAACCCTCACTCGTTTCGTGGCCCCAGATGGAACTGCACCGAAGGCCCCACTGCTGGCGCTTCGTGGCCCCATAGGGAGCTCCACCGAAGGCCCCACTAATACCGCCCACATGCGTCCCCCCTCACCCAGTACAGCGTTTGGTAGCCCTATGGGGCCCTCCAGCGAAGGCCTCAGTGGCACCGTCCGCATGCGTCCCCCCACCAAGTACAGCGCTTCGTGGCCTCATGCGCCTCTCCCGCCCAGTATAGCGCTTCGAGGCCCCATAGGGAGCTCCACCGAAGGCCCCAATGGTATTTTCCGCACGCGTCTCCTCCACCCACTGCAACGTTTCTGGTCCCAAATGGGGGCTCTGCTGAAGGCCCCGTGGCACCGTCCGCATGCGTCTCCCCCACCCAGTACAGCGTTTCTTGGCTCCAAAAGGAGCTCCACCAAAAGCTCCAGTAGCACCGTCCGCATGCCTCTCCCCCACCTAGTAGAGCGCTTTGTGTCCCCAGATAAAGGGCTCCACCGAAGGTTCCAGTGGCACCGTTCGCATGCGTCTCCCCCACTCAATAAAACGCTTCGTGGCCCCAGATGGGGGCTCCACCGGATGTTCCACTGGCACCGTCCGCGCGCGTCTCCCCCACCCAATACAGCACTTGTTGGCCGCAAATGGGGGCTCCACCGCCGTCCGCGCGCGTCTCCCCCACGCAATACAGCGCTTCGTGCCTCAAGTGGGAGCTGCACCGAAGGCCCCAGCGCTGCCGCCCGCATGCGCCCCCTTCCCCACCCAGTACAACGCTTAGTGGCCTTCTGGGTAGCTCCACCGACGGCCCCAGTGGCACCGCCCGCATGCGCTTCCCCCACCCAGTACAGCGCTTCGTGGCTCCATCAAGAGCGCCACCGTAAGTCCCAATGGTATTTTCCGCGTGGGTCCCCACTGGAGTCCCCACCCGCCCGATACAGCGCTTGGTGGCCCCATAAGGAGCTCAACCGATGGCCCCGGTGGCACCGTCCGCATGCGTCTGCCCGACCCAGTACAGCGCTTCTTGGCTCCAAAAGGAGCTCCACCGAAAGCTCCAGTAGCACCGTCCGCATGCGTCTCCCCCACCTAGTAGTAAAGCGCTTTGTGTCCCCAGATGGGAGCTCCACCGACGGCCTCAGTGGCACCGTCCGCATGCGCCCCCCGCCCGCTACAGCTTTCCGTTGCCCATTGGGAGCTCCACCGAAGGCCCTGGTGGCACCGTTCGCATGCGTCTCCCACACTGAATACGGCGTCGCGTGGCCCACATGGGGCTCCACTGAAGAAGACCCACAACTGCGGTACACACAACTGCATATGGTTGGGTTTTCGTCAGGCCATTGTTTTCCAGCTGTTTGTTATTGAATTGTCATTGAATGCCCATCGGTGCCCCATGTAAATTCACTTGAAATCCTCTGACCCACGGTCCTGCTCCATTCATATTGCGTCCTTTTTGTATGGTTCACTCAAATCCTGTCTATCGAATCCCTATCACATCCCTATCAAATCCCTCGCAAACCCCGATCAAATCCCAATCAGATCATTTTATCCTAGGGGCTCTGTCTATGGAGTCCCGATCGAATTCGCATTTCTATCCACACTGAATCGAACTAACTCCCCTGATTGTTCGGCTGACACCCCAAACCTGTTGAATGAAATTTGGATCCTTTCCAATTTCAATGACCACTCTCTGGATCAAATGCGTGCGCATGTCCAAGCGAGTTCCAAGTTGCATCCTGTGTATGACCAAACGAATTATGTGGAGCATGGGGGTTGTTACTACACGACCATCTTGTCTTTAGTAAGGGGGTGGTGTTCATGGCTGTCCTGCTTCTCCTGATCATCCCTTTCTCCACCAGGCTTTCCTGCCTGGCGCGCTTTCACCGCAACTGCGAATACGACTACTTGTGACACTGCGGCTACGACGATTACTACAAGTACTACTACTACTACTCATACTACTACTACTACTACTACTACTACTACTACTACTACTACTACCACAACTACTACTACTACTACGACGACGGCGACGACGACGACGACGACGACTACTACTACTACGACTGAGACTACTACGACGACGACGACTACTACGACTACTACGACGACGACGACTACTACTACTACTACTACGACGGCTACTACGACTACTAGTACTACTACGACTTCCAGTAAGAACATACAACTACTACTACTACTACTACTACTACTACTACTATTACTACTACTACTACTACTACTACGACGACTGCTACTACTACTACTACTACTACTACTACGACTACTACTACTACCACTACTACTAATACTACTACTACATCTACTACTAGAAAAAAAATCAGATGTTTACTGATATTACTAGCACTTTTACTACTACTACTACTGCTACTACTACTACTACTACTACTACGACTACGACTACGACTACTACTACTACTACTACTACTACTACTACGACTACGACTACTACTACTACTACTACTACTACTACTACTACTACTACTACTACCACTACTACTGCGACCACTACTACTACTACTACTACTACTACTACTACTACTACTACTACTACTACTACACTACTACTACTACTACTACTACTACTACTACTACTACTACTTCTACTACTACTACTACAACTACGACTACTACACTACTACGACTACTACTACTACTACTACTACTACTACGATTACTACGACTACTACTACTACACTACTACTACTACTACTACTACTACTACTAGTACCACGGGGACACCTACGACTACAACTAGTGCTAGTAGTAGTAGTACTACTACTACTACTACGACTACGACGAGTACTACTACTACTACTACTACTACTACTACTGCTACTACTACTACTACTACTACTACTGCTACTGTACTACTCCTCCTCCTCCTACTACTACTACTACTACGACGAACTACTACTACTTCTACTACTACTACTATACTACTACTGTTACTAAAAACTACGACGACGACGACGACGACTACTACTACTACTACTACCACTACTACTACTACTACTACTACTACTTACTATACTAACTACTACTACTATTACTTCGACGACTACTATTACTACTACTACGACTACTACTACTGCTACTACTACTACGACGACTACTACTGCGATTACGACTGCTACTACTACTACTACTACTACTGCTACTACTACTACTACCACTACTACTAATACTACGACTACCACTACTACTACTACTACTACTACTACACTACTACTACTACTACCACTACTACGACTACTACTACTACTACTACTACTACAACTACTACTACTACTACAACTACTATTACTACTACTACTACTACTACTACTCCTACTACGACTACTACTACTACTACTACTACTACTACTACTACTACTACTACGAATACAAGTGCACTTTTTCTGATTCTGCGTCTCGACACTGGGCGGAAAAGGGGGGGGGGGGGGTCTGGCACTGGACCTTTGCTTAGTGCGGCTGTTTGGAACAGTGCGTCCATTGCGGGGGAGACCCCACCTGCTCGAAACGGGCGCCAGAAACAGCCAAGATCTACTCCATGGGGGCGGGGGGGTGGATTGGGGCCCGCGCCGATCGGAAACACAATGCATAAAAAACATTCACCTAATACTACTTCTACGACTGCTACTGCTACTAATACTACTATTACTACTACTACTACTACTACTACTACTATTGCTACTACTATTGCTACTACTACTACTACGACTACTACTACTACTACTACTACTACCTACTACACTACTACTACTCCTACGACTCCTACTACTACTACTACTACTACTACTACTACTATTACTAATACCACTAATACTACCACTACTACTGCATTACTACTACTACTACTGCTGCTACTACTACTACTACCACTGCTACTACTACTTCTACTACTACTACTACTACTACTACGACTACTACTACTACTACTACTACTAATACTACTACTACTACTACTACTACTACTACGAATACTCCGACAGCTGCCACCACTAACTACTACGACTACTACCAACACTACTACTACTACTACTACTACTGCTACTACTACTACTACTACTAAACTACTACTACTACTACTACTACTCAACTAGACTACTACTAGACGACTACTACTACTACTACTGCTACTACTAACTACTATACTTGCTACTGCTACTCGTAGGCGTACTACGATTACTACTACTACTACTACTACTACTACTACTCCTGCGACTACTACTACTACTATTACTACTACTACTACTACTACTACTACTACTACTACGACTACGACTACGACTGGAAATGCTACAACTACTACTACTACTACTACTACTACCACTACTACTACTACTACTACTACTACTACTACTACTACTACTACTACTACTACTACTACTACACCTACTACTACTACTACTACTACTACGACTACTACTACTACTACTACTACTACTCCCACCACTACTACTACGACTACGACTACGACGACTACTACTTCTACTGTTACTACTACGACTACTACGACTACTACGACGACGACGACGACGACTACTACTACTACTACTACTACTACTACTACTACCACTACGACTACTACTACTAATACTACTACTCCTACTACTACTACTACTACTACTACTACTACTACTACTACTACTACTAGTACTACTACTACTACTACTACTACTACTACTACTACTACTACCTCCTACTACTGGGTTCAAGTGTCACCTTCGTGTCCCCTCAGAATGAACAGGTCGGGGTAAGGTTTCGGGTTCGTGTTCGGGGTTTGGTTCGGTTTCGCGCATACAAGGGAATTCATTTCAATACGAATACAGTCTGATGCGAACGCGATACGAGTACAATAGAATTCGGAGACAATACAAATGCAAACATATGTGGATACACCACGAGGTCAATATCATTCGAGTACAATACGGATACACTAGAGTTCTCATATAATACGAATGCAATACAATGTGAAAACGCGAATCATATAAAAACATGTTCAGGCGACACGAAGGTGAGGTGTGAAAATGCAAATCCTATTACGTCCTTGATAGAACTGTCATAAAACGCAACACGAAAACATACTGCACGAGAGTCGGGTGTGAAACACATGCAAATTCTGGGGCGGCACGAGGTGCGAAAGTACCAATTATGCTTGCTGTCTTCCTGAAACTGTTACACATGCAAAATAATGCACGAAAATGGGGTGTGAAACAGGATGGCCTCCCAGGGAATCCTAGGAACTCCCATTTCTTACACAGCTTGGTTACCAGGATCATAAAAACATACATATCGTAACATCGAGCCCGTGATTCGTCAACGTTATATGTATATAAACCTCTGGGATGTCAAGAAAACGAAACCAACCATACACGAAAAACGTGTGAAAACTAGCAGTGCACATGAAACTACGCACGGGGGCAAACTAAGGCACGCCAAGAGAAACAGATACGGCAACAAAAACAAATCAAGAGTAAACAACGACAACGAAACAACTCAAATCCGAACAACCACCTCTGTGAGGGCCGCAGATGAACAAAAATACAACAGGAAAGACCCACTGTTCCGAAAGGTTACAATACAACGCGCTAAGCAAGCCAACCGACAGATAATCCAAATGGATTTCAAATTCCCAGGACAACTGCCCGAGGGGGGGTGGGGGACGTACGTGCTTCCGGCCCCCTCATGAGAAAAAATGGGATCCATGATTTTCCATCAGAGACCCCCACGGAATCGGCACGGCACCCACGCCCAGCAACGCTGACTCGCGAAAAATATGTCTTATATAAACAATGGCAGAATTCTGGGTTCCCGTGCCTTCCCCCTTCACTCTGGCTGCTCAGAATTCGGAAGGTGTCCAGATGGAAAAACACTGATTCAATGATTTTCCATCTGGGACCCCCGCGGGGTCCGACCGGGCCAGATTGAAAAAAACTGAATCAGTGATTTTCCATCTGGCCCACGCGAAATCCGCACAGGTCCAACTAGAAAAACAAAGAATCAATTACTCCGACGGAAGGACCCCACATGAGAATCTCTTTAGCTTGCATGGGGGTATCCTCCTGCCCCTTCCCTTCTCCCACCTACTCTTGCCTCCTCGTTCTCCTCCTGTCTGCTCCTCCTCCTGCCTCAATCCCTGCCTCTTCCTCCTCTTCTTGCCTCCTCCACCTCCTCCCCCTCCCCCTCGTTATGCTTCCTCCCCCCCATTCCCCCTGCCCCTCCTGCCTCCTGCCTCCTCCTCCTGCTCTCCCTCTCCCTTCTCCTCCTCCTCCTCCTCCTCCTCCTCATCCCCTGTCCTCCTCCTCTCCCTCTCCCTCATCCGCTTCCTCCTCCTCCTCCTCCTCCTCCTCCTCCTCCTCCCATCCCTCCCCCCTCCTCCCCCCCCTCCTCCTCCTCCTCCTCCTCCTCCTCCTCCTCCTCCTCCTCCCTCCTCCTCCTCCTCCTCCTCCTCCTCCTCCTCCTCCTCCTCCTGCCTCCTCCTTAGGCCTCCTGCCCCCTCCTGGGGCCTCCTGGGGCCTCTTGGGGCCTCCTGGAGCCTTCTGGGCCTTCCGGGACCTACTGGGGCCTCCTCGGGCATTCCTCCTCCTCCTTTTCCTCCTCGTCCTTCCTCCCCTCAGCCTCTTCCTCTTCCTGCTTTCCTGTCTCGTCCTGCATCATCCCTCCTCCTTTTCCTGGCAATCCTCCTCCTCCTCGTCCTCGTGCGGAACACGACCCAGAGGAAGCGCACGACGTGCGTCCCAGCCGAAACGCGCCGGAGGACGACCTAGAGGAAGCGCGCGCCGGAGGATGACCCGGAGGAACCACGTGAGTTGCGGGACCCATAGGAAGGCTCCCGCCTGACGCGTCCTCACAATTCACTTACAAACGAGGCTCCCGCCTGATACTTCCTCCAAATTCAGACCTGAGGAGTCCAAAAGTGACGACAGTTACAGGAATCCGATGACCCGCTTGGATTAGTAACATGATATGCGGGCCCCATAGGGAAGGGGCTCCCGCCTGACGCGTCCTCACAATTCACTCACAGACGAGGCTCCCGCTTGATACTTCTTCCAAATTCAGACCTGAGGAGCCCAAAAGTGACGACAGTTACAGGAGTCCGATGACCCGCTCGAATTCGTAACATGATCTGCGGGCCCCATGGGGAGGGGGCTCCCGCCTGGGACTTGCTCACAATTCACTGACAAACGAGGCTCCCGCCTGATACTTCCTCCAAATTCAGACCTGAGGAGTCCAAAAGTGACGACAGTTACAGGAATCCGATGACCCGCTTGGATTAATAACATGATATACGGGCCCCATAGGGAAGGGGCTCGCGCCTGCCGCGTCCTCACAATTCACTCACAGACGAGGCTCCCGCTTGATACTTCTTCCAAATTCAGACCTGAGGAGCCCAAAAGTGACGACAGTTACATGAATCCGATGACCCGCTCGGATTAGTAACATGATCTGCGGGCCCCATAGGGAGGGGGCTCCCGCCTGAGACGTCCTCACAATTCACTCACAGACGAGGCTCCCGCCTGATACTTCCTCCATATTCAGGCCTCAAGTCAGCGAGTAGTGATGATGATGATGATGATGATGATGATGATGATGATGATGATGATGATGATCGTTCGATGCCGATGATGGTGAGTGATCGTGGGATGGTGATGGTGATGCTAATGGTGATGATGATGATGAGTGGGGAGTGATGGTGATGGTGATGATGATGCGGAGGAGGAAGCAAAGAGGAGCAGAGGAGAGGGAGGAGGACGAGAGATCCTGCGCGGAGGGTGTGCAGAGAAAACAAGAACCCCACTTAGGATGCGGGGAATGATTTTGAATAGAAACCTCCCGCGGAATCCGCACGGGGCCCGCGACTGCATTCCGCCTCCTCCGATTTCTGGGGGAGGCACATGGAAAAAACACTGATTCAATGATTTTCCATCTGGAGCGGCCCCAAAAGAAATCCCTTCAGGCGGCCCAATATAGATTCCTCAAGGCGGACCATTGGGAATTACGTAAGGCGGCCCAATATAAAAACCTTACGACGATCCAATGCACATTCCTTGAGGCGGCCTAATAGAGATTCCTTCAGGCTGCCCAATAGAGATTCCGCAAGGCGGCCCAATAGAGATTCGCTGAGGCGGCCCAATGGAAATCCTTCCAGGCGGCCCCATTTGGAAAACCACTTGGAACCGTTCCCAGCGTTTCCGGAATATGAAACTAGAACCACGCGCGCGCTTCGCGCGCGCTTAGGTTCTAGCTAGGAGGCGAGCTTGAGTCAACGAAAGTCGCAGGGAAGGGGGCAGGGGGAAGAAGGCCAGAGAGCGCTGAAGGATACAAGTACTGGAACCCTCTTGTGATTTTGTGGGGGGCCTCGTCCGGCCGCTCGCTGGGAGTTTGACGTAGCTTCTCGGGAGCCTCTGAACCTGTCGGGGGCCTCCTGGAAGCAGGTTCGAAGCATTTTGGGGGCCGATTTGGGGCTTCTCGGGGCCTCCTTTGGGCCTCTTGGGGGTCTCCTGGGGCCTCTTGAGGGGCCTCCTTGGGGCCTCCTGGCGGCCTCTTGGGGCGGAAGGCTCGAGCTTGCGGTTCGTGGTCCCCCTCTGGGCCCCCTCTTGGGCCCGTCTTGGGGCCCTCTTGGGCCATCTTGGGCGCCTCTTGGGCCGTCTTGGGGCCCTCTTGGGCTGTCCTGGGGCCCTCTTGGAAGCTTCTTGGGCCGTCTTGGGGCGGTCTTGGAGGCCTCTTGGGCCGTCTTGGACGCGGTGAAAGCCCAAGATGCGAACATGCGAAAATATACGTTTTCCCATAGGAATGGCACGATTTTTGTTTCTTGGACCTCTCTTGGGGTGCCTCTCGGAACGTCTTGGGCTGATTTTGGAAGCCTTTTGGCGCCTCTGGGCGGCGTTTTGGCGCCTCCTGGGATATGTTGGGCCGGAAGCTCGGAATTCGAGAGTGGCTTTCTCCTTCTGGGACCCCTCTCGAAGTCGTCTTGGGGTTCTCTTGGGCCGTCTTGGGGCCGTCCTGAGCCACTCGTGCGCAGCCTTGGAGCGCTCCCGGAGGCCTCCTAGGCCGTCTTGGAGGCCTCTTGGGCCGTCTTGGACGCGGTGAAAGCCCAAGATGCGAACATGCGAAAAATATACGTTTTCCCATGGAATGGCACGATTTTTGTTTCTTGGACCTCTCTTGGGGTGCCTCTCGGAACGTCTTGGGGTGCTTTTGGGAGCCTTTTGGCGCCTCTTGGCGGCATTTTGGCGCCTCCTGGAGCCTCTTGGGCCGGAAGCTCGGAATTCGAGGTTGGCTTTCTCCGTCTGGGACCCCTCTCGAACTCGTCTTGGGGCTCTCTTCGGCCGTCTTGGGGCCGTCCTGGGCCACTCGTGCGCAGCCTTGGAGCGCTCCCGGAGGCCTCGTAGACCGTCTTGGGCCGCCTCTTGGGCCGTCTTGGACGGTGAAAGCCCAAGAGGCGAACATGCGAAAAATATACGTTTTCCCATAGGAATGGCACGATTTTTGCTTCTTGGGCCTCTCTTGGGCTGCCTCTCGGAGCGTCTTGGAGGCTTCTGGGACCTTCTTGGTGTCATGACAGGCGTCTTGGAAGGCATCTGGAGCCATCGGAGAGCGTTCCGAAGCCGCCTGCGAACGATCTTGGACGGCGTCCGGCGGTCCGACGAGCCTCCGGGCCCCCCGGGGCCCACATTTGTGGTCGGGGTCCCGGCCCCGGGCCCCCGGACCCGGTGCGCCGTTATATGTATACGTGGAAACTTGCGCCCAGAAGCAATCCAAAACAAACTCCCACAAAAACCATCGGAAAGCTCTCAGAAGCCCTCAGAAAGCTCCCAGAAGCCTTCAGAAAGCTCCCAGAGGCCGTCAGACAGCTCTCAGAAGCCATCACAAAGCCCGAAGAAAGCTCCCAGAAAGCTTCCAAAAGCCATCATCAAACAAGTTCCAGAAGCCCTCAGAAAGCTCCCAGAAGCCCTCTCTCAGAAGCCTCCAGAAACCCTCGGACAACTCTCAGCAGTCTTCAGAAAATTTTCAGAAGCCCGCCCGCGCTAGAAATAAGCTGCTGCACTTCTCCGGCGCTGGAAGTAGGGGGCGACGCAAGCCCGCGCGCGCTGGGAACGAGCGGCCCCGACCATCCCACGCTGGAAATAGGCGGCTACATCCCGCCCGCGCTGGGAACGGGCGGCTCGGGCCCGCCCACTGTCAATGGGCCGAGGCAGCCTGCCCACGCTGGAAATCAACTGCTCGCGCCTCCCGCCCTGGAGGACAGATTCGCGGTCTGCCCTGCGACGGGACCCCGCGGGGCCGCGTTCCCATGGGCGCCGCGGCCCGCCCCGGCCGCAGCGGTGCCCCCCCCCGATGCCGCTCGCAAGGCCCGACCCAACGGGAGCTCGCACTTATTGGGGTCGCAGCGCGCCGCCAGATGTGCGCGGAGACTCGAGGTTGACCGCCCCCAAACTGGACGCCGATGCTGCCAGGTGTTCCCCAATCTGGGGCTTCCTCGGATCGGCTGCTGCTCGCGCCCCCATGCCCCCTCGCGCCGCCTTGCGGCGTCGGCGGGAGGGGGCTCGCCCGTGAAATTCGCGATCCGTGATGCTCTGCTCTCGCGGACGATGGCCGAGGGCCCCGGGCGCGGGCTGGCCTGCTGAGACTGACTGGGCCCCAAAGGCACCTCTGAGCTGGCCGCCGACGTCGCCGCGCTTGCCTCCAGAACAACAACTGCTTCAGCTGACCGGTCTCCACTACGTCTGCGTTTAATCGAGGGCCGTTGCGCCGCGTTCGCTGCCTCCGCGTTTCAGGCCTGGGCCTCGGCCGCAGTTTCGCGAAGAAGGCCTTTCGATAGCGGCTTTGAGCATGTTGTGTAGCGTTCCTTTGTGCGCGCGAATATCACCCCTATCATTTTCAATTCGCTCATACTCACCTCCGTTGAAACCGGGCCCTCGAACGATACTGGGATCTCCGAGCACGAGCCGTCCAAAATGCTGCACACCTTGGCTGGAGAAGGCGAGCCGGCATCGGGGCCCACCACCGCCGAAGCGTTGAGCTGCCAGGCCAGGTCCCGGTGCTCTCCCTACCGCCTTCAGACTGCGAACGATCTCAGCCACGCAGGGCCTCTGGCTGTCCAGCTTCTGGCGCAGGGCATCGTGGTGGTCGACCGCCTTAGATCGCTCATGTTGGATGCCGATGTGCTTCTTGCGGGCAATGGTGGCCCGCTGCGAGAGAGGTGGCACGTATGTGGCGGCGGATTCCTGTCGGGACCTCTCCTGCAAAGTTCGCTTGTGCCGCTGGGCCCCTGAAGGATACCCTACTCGCTGGAACATTTCGATCAACTGTTTGCGCTCTTCAGCGCCGAGCTTCTCGGAGGCGGATGAGACACCAGGCGAAACACACTGAACACCAGGAGGACGAGGGAGGCAACAGGTCTCGATCGCGCTCTTGCCTCCGCCGCTGCCCCTGCTGCCGCGGACGCCTTTGCCTCCGCCTCTGCCGCCGCCCTGAGCAGTTGCACCATCAGACCAAGCTCCTGCGGGCCCAGGGGGCGCCGCAGTTGACACAGCAGACAGCTTGTCCCCACAGGCCCTGCAGAAACAACTCCCCTTGGCATTCTTTTTGCACCCACACTGGGAGCACGCTGGCGCCTTCTTTTTTTCACCCACACTTGTCCATTAGCTGTGGCAACACTCCGCCTTCTTTTTTTCACACGTCTAGTGAGCGCCACTCACGGTACTCTGAGCGCCGCCAACGGGGCCACGCACCTGGAGCGGCCCCCACACTCCTCGGCATGGGAATGCCGTAGTACACAGACCGAGTATGCGAGCTGGTGTGCGCATGCGAAGGAGATGCGCTCTTGCGCTTGATGCCAGGGCCGCGAACTCCACGCGCCAACCTCTCGGGTCCTTGAACAACGCCTCCGAACATGAGCCAAAATGGCGACGGTTCCTTTACCCCTTCCTCCTCCCCCTCCCCCACCGACCCCTATTACCTTATACATGCCCGCCTTTGTCGCACCCCCAAACGTGTCGGTAGGGAGGGCCAGGCGTTTCGCCTGAGACACCCTGACCACGTGTGATGCTGAAGCTTCAAGTTTGCGGCAAATTCACGTCTGGAGAGCTGGCCGTGTCCAAACGTGTGTTCTTGCTTCGGCGCCGCGCATATCTGTATTAAACGTTTGCAGCAATTTCTCGGATGGAAGAACGCCGCGCACATCCGCACTAAAAGTGTGCAGCTGTTTCGTGGATGTACGGCGGACCGTGTTCAACATGTTGTTGTTGTTGCCTGACCGCCGCTCACATTCGTGTTTTCACTTCATGGGTGGAGGACGGCTCCTTTTCAATATGAGTCTCCCGCCTTAGCGCCGCGCGCATTCGACTGAAAGGTGCGAAGTCGTTTCACGTAGGGAGGGCGGTTTCGTGGACAACAACTGTTCTCGCCCTAGCGCCGCGCGCATTCGTCTTATAAGCGCACTGCAGTCTCCAAAGCTCATATGGCTGAAGTCCCAGGAATGGCGTTCTAGGGCGATTTAAGATTGACAGGAAGCAATTGTCACGTTGATTCTCGGCTTGACACTCCCAGGGATGGTGTTCTCGCTCGGCGTAAGACTGCCAGGACGTAACAGTCACGTTGATCCGCGGCGTTGCAAACCGAACAATCACGTTTTGGTGCAATTGAGGAGCCTCCAGCGGTTGTTGTCTAACGCGCCACTTCCCGACATGAAAATACATGTTGAAGGGACCGGAACAGGAGCTGCAAAGGTCAAAATGACCACTCCCGGCGGTTGACTTAGCCATCCGCCGCAGGGCGATGTTGTGCGTGGCAGTACTCGGGAGCACTGCCAGGGAGGCCAGACACCCCTCACAAGCCTTCCCTTGCTCGCGGAACTCAAGTCCGCGAGGTGCGCCGATCAGGATGCACCCAATGACAACCTTCCCAGTAGGAGTCGTGACCGCACCCCCCGATGCGGCGAGGACTATAAAGTCAGGGCGCTAGGCCTACACTCCCTGGGTCGGCTGCCACGGACCGCCGTCACGGCACACTTGCGTCTGCTGGAGGCCCCCTCTACCTCCTTGGCCTTGATGCCCTCCGCCGCCTCTGGGGAAAGACGGCCGTCGACAGATCCTGCCAGCATCAAGTTACCCCTGGCCGCCACGAAGAGGGAACGAACAGGGAGGGCTTATTGCAGCATCAGTGATGAGTCTTGGGCTTAAACTGATCCTCCTCCTCCTCGCCCTCCTCCTGCTCCTCCTCCTCCTCCTCCTCCACCTCCTCCTCCTCCTCCACCTCCTCCTCCGCTTCCTCCTCCTCCTCCTCCCCAATCCTCCGCCCTCCTCCCTCCTTATCCTTATTCCTTATTAGAATATACTCCTACTCCCCCCTCAGGCCGGCAGATAGCGGGCGCATCCGGGTGGTCCCATCCTAACCTGTAAAAAACAATACAAAATCAACATTTTTCTTATTTTTTCCTCTCGGCATGGACGTCCTGTCGTCCACGGCGATAATCCATTGCAAAAAATACCACAAAGAGCACACGCGCGCGTTCATGTCAGAATCCTACCGAACACCGTGTGTTTGCAAGCATTTCAACATACAAACATCAAAAACCAAATGCTTTTTTTCACAAAAAATTGTACAAATTTCCCGCCCGGGCTCTCTTGCTGAAATCATAGGAAAACCATGGGAATCTTAAGAATTCGGTCAAATCCAGCGATTTCACGTCATCGCGCGGTGCACTCGCGATGCTCTGTCATGCACCCAGGCCGCGAATCCTGTGCAAAAAATACTACAAAGAGCACACTCGCGCGTTCATGTCAGAATCCTACCGAATACCGTGTTTTTGCAAGCATTTCAACATAAAAACATCAAAACCCAATGCTTTTTCACAAAAATGCTTTGGGGTGTCCTGTCAGACCGTCGGGCTTCCTCCAGCCACCTCTGGCTTCCTGCGGTGTACCGGGCCATTCTCGACTCGTCTGGCAATGCGTGCGCGGCATTCAACACGCGCTCGCCAGTTCCCGTCGGCAACCGCCATCGCGGCCGCATCAGCTGTACCAAACCGGCTGGCCGGTGTGACTTCGGCCCCCAGTTGTGCCAGCTTTGCTTCTTATGTTGTGGGAGGGCGGGTGGGACTGGGCATGCCATGCTTGACTCGCTCGAGCTGGCTAGCTTGACTCCTACTCCTACTCCTACTCCTCCCTCCTTCTCCTCCTCCTCATCCTCCCCTCCTCCCTTCTCCTCCTCCTCCTCCTCCTCCTCCTTCTCCTTCTCCCTCCTCCTCCTCCTCCTCACCCCTCCTCCCCCTCCCCTCCTCCTCCTCCTCCTCCTCCTCCTCCTCCTCCTCCTCCTCCTCTCATTCTCCCTCCTCCTCCTACTCCTCCTCCTCCTCCTCCTCCTCCGCCTCCTCCTCTCCTCCTCCTCCTCCTCCTCCTCCTCCTCCTCCTCCTCCTCCTCCTCCTCCTCCTCCCCCCAGAGACATGCTGACCGGTTGCGCCTTCACGCCAGGGGGGGAGCTCCTCGCCCGGAGGTGCGCCAAAAGCAGCGCCTGCCGCTGGGGCAGCGCCCGGCAGCCAGCGGGCCGAGCAGGGGCCGCGAGGGGCAGGAGAGCGCAGAATCGAGTCCCAAGCCAGATCCCAGGCACCCTCGGGTCATGAAAAAATCACGACGGAAGGCTTGTCTCTAAAGTTTCAGCCTCTGAGGGCCCTGTTCTGGGCCTCGGGACCGTCGAAAAACGGCTCGCGATGAGAAACTGGTCCCTGGGAATGGGTCTGGGCCTTTGGGGGTCGCGTCATGAAAAAAACATGACGTCGAATCAAGGATCGGCTATCGAAACCAACCTGACTGGCAGAAATCGGGAGCCGAGTCGAGAAAAGCCGAATCGGCGGAAATCGGCCGTCCAGTAAAGGCCTCCAGTGAGAAGCCGAAATCCAAGTCGGCATCCGGAATCGAATCGAATCGGAAGCGGGATCGAGTCGAGATGGATGGGTGGGCTTGACTGCCGCTCCTTGCACGGCGTCCACTGGCAGTCGGCCGGGTAGGGATCCTGGTCGCGCTTCCAAGCATCCTGCCGCCACGATTCCGGACACCAGGACTACCTCCCCCTCTTTCTCCTCTCCCCAACATTTGTTGTATGTCTCGCACTGGATGTGTTCAGACACGCCAGAATCCAGAGGCCACGGCCTCACCCACCACCCACCCGATCCAAAGTCGTGCGCGGCGGCAGCAAAACCGAAAACCAACCGAACCTGACAGCGAATCCGAAACCGACCGAGATCGACAGGCCGAAAGCAGGCAGGAACGGCGCAGCGACGCGGCAACGACGCAATAACCGACCGCACCGACCCGACCGAACGCAACCGACTGCGACGCACCCGAACCGACCGAACCCCTAACCTGGACGCTTGTCCGCAGCGGTGGTCGTTCGTTCGCTCGTGCCGCCACGCTCCCCGCTGGGGCCAGAGGCGGGAAGGGGGGGGGGGGAGGGCAGAGCGACCCAGACGTCGGGCCGCTTCCAGCGTTCCGGTGTTGACGGGCGGGAGGAGGAGAAAGAGGAGGAGGACCTTCCCCTCCTCTTGGACACCCGAAATGGGTACCGAAAGAATGGGTACAATGCCCAACAGCAAGTGTTGTCCCAAACCAACAGCGGCCGCTGTTGGGCGGGAGGCCTCCTGTCTCAAAAAGACACAGGCCGCGGCGGCGTGGACAGCGAGTCCTGTTCAGAATGAACAAGAGCTGCTGTTGGGCATCGTACCCAATCTTTCAGTACCCCATTTCGGGCGTGCAGACTCCTCCTCTCTCCCCCGTCCTACCCATGGCAGTGGTAAGTGGAAGACGGGCCCCTCAGACGTGGGAGCCGGCTCTTCGCCCCGAGTCGTTCCTTTGTGTACCCTCCCGAGGCCCGGCGAGTGGCCTCCCCGTCGTGGCTCGGCAGGCCTGGCGGCCCCAGAGCGCAGCGCAAGGCTCTGCGGCGAGGCGCGGACGCCCCGCAGCGTCCGATCGCCAGGGTCACCAGAGCACTCGGTGTGGACGGCCTCCATCCCGAATTGGAAACACACACACACACACGCACACACACACGCACACACACACACACACACACACACACGCACGCACGCACGCACGCACGCACGCACGCACGCACGCACGCACGCACACACACACACACACACACACACACACACACACACACACACACGCACACACACACACGCACACACACACACAACGCCCGTGTCGGCAAGCCCCTCACTCGGACTGCGCCCCAAGAGGACAGGACAGGGAGCTCCAGGTCCCTCCCTCCCGCAGCGCTCAGCTCATGAGGAGGGGCTCGCCTCCTTCGTTACCCGCAACTGCATGAGGTTGGTTATTTGCGTGAAACTAATGTACCCAAACGAGCGACGAGAAAAGGGTCTTACGTGAGATAGCATAGCTACTTTAGTTGGTGGCGCACGTAGGCCGCCAGCGTTGCATGCTACATTGAAAACAAAGGCGCTTACGCGCGACCTTACGCGCGAATGTCTGGGCAATCGAACCTTTGGTTTGTCAATCAGTTGAGACGAACCGCGATGCCATGACACGCCCAGTCCAATGTGCACCTCGGAGTCGACAAACATACCCAGAGCGATGAACGTGCCAACCTGAGACGGTCAGGCAGGATGCATGGGCAGGAATATAACTATGAGAAGGATCGTATCGTACTCGTGGGGTTCTGGTGTCGCCACACTGCTGCCACTGTGATGCTGGTAAATGGAGGGGGAGGAGGGTGACGGCGACGATAATGAGGCCAACGAGGAGGACGATGGCGAGCGGTGGGAAGGAGTGGCAGGGACCAGGGGTGAGCGCTGGACGAACGAGGAGAGTCCGACCACGCGCATGACGGCACCCCCCGCTTCTTCAACTCATCACTCATCAACCTCATCCTCATCAGCATCAACAACACCATCGGCATCACCGTCTGTATCGTGAGCACCAGCAGCAGCACCAACATCACCATCAATATCATCATCGGCATCAACATCAACATCTCCATTATCCAAGCACGCCCCGCGTGTTCGAATTATGCGCGCATGAGGCCCTCTTCGGAGGTAGCTCCCGTCTGCCCGCGCTTGACCGCGGCAAGCTCACGCCGCGCTGGAGCGGCGGCGCGGCGACGCTGGCCCGGGCGCTCACGGGTTGCTCTTCACCCGCTGCCTGATCTCGCCCAGTGCTGAACGATATCCGACGTCAGATCGTGGCGATCGTGCAAATTGGCCGATGGACGAGATGCCAGAAGCTAGCACCCACGTCATGATAACATGAACCTGCCGTAGCGAAAAAGTCGTGCTGGTCTGGGCTACTCCCAGGGGCGTGCAGGGTAAGAGGGGGCGGAGGGGAGAAGGGGGCGGGGGGGAAGGGAGATGAGACGGCGAGGGAAAGGGGCAGGCGAGGAAGGCGGAGGAGGAGGAGGAGGAGGACGAGGAGGAGGACGAGCAGAGAAAGGAGGAGGGAGCAGGGGGACCGACGGAGAGCGGGGGGAGCAGGGGGAAGACGAGGAGATGGCGAGGCGCGGGGGGGGGAAAAGCAGGAGGGGAGTAGGAGGAGGAGGACGAGAAGGGGGAAGGGGAGGCAGGGAAGCCCGCTGTCCATGTAGAGGTTCAGGTCCAGAGAGACCACCTCGAGCCCGAGCTCTGGGTGCTCCTGAGCCCATCGAGCAGCAGGGAAGGCACAAGAAAGCGACACACTTGACAGCGACGTCACCTGTGCGAGGCTCGCCACTGGTGAAACTGGCGGCGATCACCCGAGGGTGTCATCCACCTCGCAGGTGCTGCCCTGGCCGGTTCCGAGCCCAGAGCGGGCCTCACCATGACCGGTGGGGTCGATGCTTGACGCCCCCCGACACGTGCTACCGGAATGCCCACGGCCGTGCCCGACCCACATGAGCGAAGTTGCAAAATGGATGGGCCCATTCGAGGCCAGTGACGATATGCAAGTTCACACCATCCCCTGTGAGCGCTATGTAGGAAACCTGTATTAGCAGGGCGGCACCGGAGGAAAGGAAAAGCATGGAGGAGGAAGGACGGACAAGGGCTCGTTTTGGGTCTGCGTGGGTTCCGAAGACGCTCCTGGGAGCCTTTCGTAACCACCTGAATGGCCACAGAGGCTCCTCCAGTGGCATCTGTGGCCTTCAGTGGCCTCTAATAGCCTCCAGTGGCCCCACTGAGTCTCCAGTGGCCCCCAACGGCTCCCCAATGGCTCTTCCAGTGGCCTCCAGTGGCCTCCAGTGTCCCGTGGTACCTCCAGTGGCACATCCAGTGGCCCCCCTGCGAACACGATGACGCGAGTTCTGTGCTTGCCAAACAAGCGATGCTCGAACCCCTAGGGCAAATGAAAAGGGGTGCATGCGCATGAAAAGTTACAAGTTGCGACACGCGGCAAAACAATACATGAAACGAAGAGGTTGTGCAATTCCCGAGTTGCGATTGCTCGCGCGTGCGACAATTTACACAGTGCGGTCACTCGAAGGTCACTTCATGTTTTAGTCGGGTTGCATAACATAAACACTGTACGCAACAATAATGCGATGTTTGGGCTCAGCTGGTTCAGCTGGAACGCGCTGGTACGTCGTCATCGTTTACACTGCGTACCAAATCAATTATATGCGCCACTACAGGGATGTTGCAGCCATGCTGGTACACGAAATCATGGTCGGGTAAACAACGAAGAAGGGTAGCACGACGGCGCCTTGTACCAGCTGAAATCCGGAAAGTAAAACCTCCGATGGCCATTGCATCAACGACAAAGTCATGAGGATGCGAGTTCCAGATGAGTGCTGAGTAGAGACGACGACCACAACAACGGCTAACAGCAGTAATCAACCAAATCAAGTGAAGAGGACGTGCCCCGCCCCGAAACATCACTGCAAGCCAAAATATCCTTGACTATCTCATGGACCGCAAGCCATAATATCCAAACACACTGCCTGCATTCGCCGTGCGCTTCCAGGAAGACGGCTACGTGCACACGCCAGCCACCAAACAATGCAACGCGTGGCTCAGAATGCCCCGAGCTGCAGGATGATTGATGCAGCGGGGACATGATCTCTTACGCTAGATAGCTTGCTGTGCTGACCCCGTCGGCAGCGGCTTTGTCAACGCCCGCTGTACACACGAAAGAGCGAAAGCGCCACACAGAATCAGGACCAATAGAACCTACACACATCGACAATCGCTGGGTGGGTCGAACCGCAGAATGCGGCAACCCTAACCTCGCAGTACTGTCCCAAACCTCCCCGCGGAAGTTCTTGCCGCAATCTCTCCACCTCCATGCATCTTGGTGGTATATCCAGAAGCACAGTATGCGCTCCGTCTCCCGTTCCTGCCGCATTCCATCAATTGGCTACTTTCCCAGCGCATTCCTGCCGTATGCCCTTCCTTACTGTCCGTCTCTCCGCCTCCCCTCCCGGGAGTCCCCAAAAGCCCCCAAAGGCCTCCTGGGCCATCAGGGAGAGAGAGAGAGAGAGAGAGATCTATATATATAGAGAGAGAGAGAGAGAGAAAAAAAAAAAAAAAAAAAAAAAAGAGAAACAATAAAACATAGAAAGAGCGAGAGAGAGAGGGAGGGGGGGAGAGAGAGAGAGAGAGAGAGAGAAAAAAAAAGAGAGAGAGAGGAACAAAAAGCGAGAGAAACAAACACAGAAAGAGAAATAGAGAAAGAGAGAGAGACAGCTGAAGCCTAAAGCACGTGAAATCTCGATCCTCGAATCCTCCTCGCGATCTCCTCCCCCATCGTACCGCTCCCACCTCCCTTACCATGAGCCCCATCTCCACTCACAGCGTTCTCCGATGTGCTCCACGCATCTTCCGGAGGCCTCCCGAATGGGGTCCAAGTAGATAGGGTCGGAGGATCGGGCCGTATCGCCGACGCATCGGCGACGTCCGCATGGAGATGCTTACGCTCCACATGGAATAGAATCGCCGATGCCTCGCCGATGCAGCCCGATTCACCGACCCCATCTACTTCGACCCAAGTTGGGCGGCCCGGACCCTCACCACCCGAAAATCACAACCTTCGCGAACGGCCATTTCCACCGCATCTTTGGCCCTCTTGTTGCACCCCGCCTCTGAACAACCGCCACTGCGGTCCTGCGCTCTTGCCCTGTTGCGTTCCCACTCCTCCCTATCCTGCTCGATTTCTCCTCCCTCCTCCGCTCCCTCCTCCCTCCCCCTTCTGAGCATCATTTAACCGATATCCATCCCCAGGGTCGAGGGTTCAAAGGCCCCGCCCCCCACCCCCAAAAAAAATATGATGGGCCCCAGGGTTCACAGTCTCCCCCATGATGGGATGGGGGGACGACGACGACGACGACGACGACGACGACGACGACGACGAGGACGACGACGACGACGACGTCGACACGGACGACGGACGACGGACGACGGCGACGACGGACGACGACGGACGACCACGACGACGCCGCCGCCGCCGACGACGACGAAGGCGACGACGACGGCGACGACCACGCCACGCCCACAGGGCCACGACCACAGGGTAGGGGATACTCATCCAGCAGGGGTGGGGCGGGGGTGGAGCGACCCCGGAGCATTGGAGGGGGGGGAGGGAGGCGGAGCTCTGGATCACATATGCTGTCCCTTTCGGGTCTCGCAAGACCTATCCCCACCTGAGCGGGTGCCGTGATGGGCTGAGATTCCATGGACCAGTGGGGATGGGGATCGTTTAGACGATGCTCGCTGTAATCCCTGAAATCCTCCTCCTCCTCCTCCTCCACCGTCCTCCTCCTCTTTCCCCTCCACCACCATCCACTTCATCCCCCCCCACTCTTCCGACTCCCGCCTACGCTTTCTCACCTCCCTCCTCCTCCCTCCTCCTCCCCTCCCTCTTCCCCCCCCTCCTACTCCCTGTCCCACTCCCTACCCCTACCCCTCCTCCTCATCCTCCTCTTCCTCCTCCTCATCAGCATCATCATCAGCATCATCATCAGCATCATCATCAGCATCAGCATCATCACCTCATCACCATACTCAGCATCCTCCACAACTCCCCCCCTCCAATTGGTGTCGCTGACGTTGTTGTTGAACTGTGCGCAATCGGTCGGGCTGTCGTGACAGGCGCACCTCCGACACGCCGACGGAGCCGTGGGGCATGCTCGCGGAGAGAAGCACAGACAGGGCGGCGCTCCAGAGTCGCTTTGCTTTGTTTTGTTATCCTCCTCCTAATCCTCCTCCTCCTCCTCCCCTTCCTCCTCCTCCTCCTCCCCCTCCTCCTCCTCCTCCTCCTCCTCCTCCTCCTCCCCCTCCCCATGGTGCAGCAGCAAAGAGAGCGGCACCAGGAAAAGAGGGGAAACCAGAACGGGCGGCGGAGGGGCAGGGCCAGGCACGAGGAGCAGAGGGAGCACGGCCGAAGACCGAGCGGCTGGGAGGCGCGGCGACGAAGAGGGCACGAGGAAGGACGACGAGGAAGGCGACGAGGGACGGGACGAAGGAGGACGAGGGCACGAGGAAGGACGACGGCGACGAACAGGGCACGAGGAAGGGCTGCGGAGGAGAGGACAGGAGGGGGGAGAACGGGGGGGGGAGCACGGAGCCAAACGAAAGGAGGACGCGACGGCGAGAGAGACAGGCAGGTGCAGCACGGGCAGCAGGCAGGGGCATCGAAGAGCACGGGGCAGCGAACGAGCCTCCCCGCAGCGGCACACCTGCTGACGCCCTCCTCCTCCAGAGCCTCACAAGGGTCCACGACTGCTGCCAGGGAACAGGAGGTCCCTCTCCACGGGGCCTCCGATAGCTTCTGTCTTCGGCGGCGAGCGAGGGCGGGAATTGAGAGAAGGAGAAGGCCCTCTCAGAAGGTTCGGAGGTCCCCCCGGCCTTCTAAGAAGTTTTCCAAGCCTCTACCGAAGACAGCAACAAGAACCTCTCAGAAGGCGCGAGGGCCGCCATCTGAGAAGGCCTTCTCCTTCTCATGTCCCCCCTCGCTCGCCGCCGATACATGCTCAAGTGGAGGCAACACACACACACACACACACACACACAGATTCAACACGAATGTGCTGGACAAAAGCAGCACCCCAACCGAGAGTTCTTCAAATGCACCTGACACGGCAGTGTTCGCAAGAGCAGACGGATGACGATCCGCCAAGGTTGTCACAATCGTGTCACGTGGATCCCAGAATGTGTTCGATGGCACGCACTGGCACGGACTTGGGCGGCCGGAGATTGCCCAAGCGGAGGGACGGATCGTGCTGATAGTCGTGGTTACCGTAGGTGGTGTACCACGGCACGGAGCGCAGCTCTGGCGCGTACCTGTTTCTCCAGTGCTTGTCCCACTGCGGGTCCGACCTGACCGGAGCGCGTGCCTGTCTCTGCTGCCCCCCCTCCGCCTCCTCCTGCCTCGCACGCATCATGCCCCTCACCGTACTAGTCACCCAACACTCCCTCCATCCCCCCCCCCTTTGCCGCAGCTTGCTCCTAACGATCCGCCTCCCCTCCCATGCAAGGATTGGGGGAGGAGGAGGAGGAGGAGGAGGAGGAGGAGGAGGAGGAGGAGGAGGAGGAGGAGGAGGAGGAGGAGGAGGAGGAGGAGGAGGAGGAGGGAGGAGGAGGAGGAGGGGGGGGGCCAGCGTAAACCCAATGTGCATCACAGCTGCTGCTGCAGTGCATCCTCCGTCCGCAGGTCCACGCCTCGCCGACCCCTGCACGCAGTCCTCCTCACTGCGCCCAGCGGCCCCCTCCTCTCCTCCTCCTCCTCCCTCCTCCTCCTCCTCCTCCTCCTCCTCCTCCTCCCCCCCCTCCTTCCGTAGCCATTTTGGCTCAAGCCTGCCTTGGGCCCCCTCTGACCCGTGCAGCAGACCGTTTGCAACGGCGAGCTCGCGCGGCGCCGAGGGCCGAGCCCTGCTTTGAGAATGGGCCGCCCTCCTCAGCGTGATCAGCGCTTGCAGAAGGAGTGAGGGGCAACGACGGTAGGGAATGGAGCTCTATACACCGGCGCTTCCTCCGGCCCTGCATTCGAATCTGCACTGGAGAGGGGATGCTGGTGTATACGGGACCCTGGTGTGTACATTTTTCGTTGTTTCCCCGGGACATCGGGGAAACAAGTATACACCACACCACCCCAGCGTCATCCTCGACCCCCAAGAAATCCTGGGATTGAAAAACAGCCCGCCACTGGTAATGTATATGTTCCAGTTTCCGAGATAGGGGGGGACTGGCATAGGGGGGGATGCATCGACCTGGAATCGGGGATACATCACCGATAGATCGGCGATGGAGCCCCCGATGGTGAATCCGCACCTTCCTGGCCGGGTTGGGCTATCAGACCCCTATCGGCGATCAATGGGCGATTGGGGGTCGAAGCATCCCCCCTATGCCTATCCCCCCCCTATCGTTGCCCCTGAAGGAGGCGGAGGAGGACGAGAAAGGCGGAAGAGGAGCAGCAGCAAGAGCACAGTCGGGCCGCGGAAAAAGAAGGAACGCAGCCATTGTTTTGGGCCCTTAAGAGCGCCTCGGTGCCCGAGGAGGGCAAAGAAGGAACAGCAATGGAGGAGCCTCACAGGGCTGAACCTGAACGGTGTTGTTCGTTTTCGTGCTGTTTTCGTGTTCCCTCGCTTTTGTCTCGAATCCGCCTTTACCTCAAAACGAGGTCGAAACGAAAACGGCCCACGAAATCGCCAACACACACCGTTGAGGTCCCGCCCTGGAGCCTCAGGAACATCGAGCCCCCTCTGGGGCCCCCCAAAGGTTGGCCGCCTCCGACACCCTCGCGGAGGTGCCGCACGCGAGCAGCACGGGCAGACCGCGACAGCCGACGCAGCGAAAGAACATGCATCGGGTCGGGCGAAAGGGGGGGATAGCAAAGGGGGGGGTTTGAGAATCAGCTCACGTAGCTGATTTGCCCGGCGCCTCCCGGCGCTGGAGGCGGCGATGTGTCGAGGAATGGGCCCCTCGGTGGGGCCGAAACCAGCTGCATGCAGCAAATTTCGTAACCCCCCCTTTCCCAATCCCCCCTTTTCGCCCGGCCCGAATGCAGGACCGTGGGAGATCACGACAGGAGCTGCGGGCCCCAACCTCTCGGCACCATCCGAGCCGGGTCGACCTGCGAGGGCACAGGGGCCCGAGACCGGGCGAAGACGCCCGCCTCAAAAGTACCCCAGCGGAGCACCCAAAGAGCAGCAGAGGTGGAGAGGTGGGCCGAGGAGCAGGTGGTCGGCAGCAGGGGGCAGCGGAAGCACAGTCACATGTGCACCGTAGTGCGTATGCTTCCTATCAGGGATGGAGGCCGTCCACACCAAGTGTAGCCGACATTCAGGCGAGCACGACCAAAGGATCATCCAGGGTGGCGGCCTCGGGGGTTGCCGAACGCGTCCCGGGCCCCAGGGTTCCCCCAGGATTCCCAGGAAGGCCTAGATGGCCTCTGGAGCACCCCTCGCGAGGCCCCGAAGGCCCCCGAAGCTGCCGAAGGGCGCGAGCGGCCAGAACGGCGCGAACGGCCAGGACCACTTCTGGAAACGTGCCTGTCGTCGGCGGCGAGGCAGCAGCGCTGCTCCAGCGGGGAGCGATCGGGGCGACCCAAACGCGAATTGGGCGGCATGCAGGAGGGGAGGGACAAGACAGAGAGGGCGGCAGCGGAGGACGCACGGAGACGGAGCGCACTCAGACGTGGAACGGTTCCACACTGAGCGCGCCGGCGCGGCCAGCAGCGGCAGCGGGGGCCGTGGCAGCAGCGATTTCTGGAAACCCCCGGGTGGTGTGCGGCACGGGAGCCGAGCAGGGGCGGCCTAGAACTCCGGCGTCGCGAGCTTTTCGCCACGTGGACCTCTGGACGATGACCAGTAAGCGTACCCCTGACCCTTTGGGAGGGGACCTGAGCTAGGAGGGCCAACGACATTAGGGATGGGGGGTCTTCCCTGCAGATGCATCCAACCGAACCGCCCAAGCGTATGATCCCTCATCCGAAGATGGGAACATAAATGAGGCCACGTCTTCATCGCGTCGTTAGGATTAGGTGTTCTTTGGTTCTGGATGACCAGAGGCCTGGACCTCCAAAGGTCTGAGCGCCCTTTTCCCGGGGACTGGTCCTTCATCCCGCGGGCCGTCTGTGGACGGTACGGTCACATGGCCTGGCGAAGGCCCCCAGGAGCCGAAGCTTTGCAAGACCCTTCTGTGCTTCATTTCCCAGCGAAGCGCTGGTTTGGGCCACCCCCGGCTCCTCTCTTTTTGGCGGCGCGAGAAGGGGCTGAGGGAGGGAAAGGCTTCTTGGAAGCAGGGTGTTTCTAAGAAGCCTTCCAGCCTCCCCCCACTCCCCTCTGCGCGTGGCCGATCTCGCCACTCCTAATACCATCTCGATGCGGCAGGCCAAACATTCGGGCTCCTGCTTTGGGGGAGCCGCCAGGCAACGCGTCGCCACAGACTACGTTACTTTCACCCAAACATGCACAGACGGGAATACCAGGAGCTGAGGAGCCGTGTTCTGAATCATTCGCGAGAACTCCCGTGGCCGTCACCGCCCATCCCCTTTCCCTCAACCCTCCCTGATCACGTCCCGACTCTTCGCGCCGCCGCCGTCTGGGAATTCGCCACTCCTAAGCATTCTCAGAAGGCGCCAGCGCGAATCGTGACGTGACTGGCCTCTTCCCCCCGGGGATCTACTGCCCGGAGTCAATTCAGACCCGGGTCAGTCAAACTTTGCGGGATCATGCAGGATCCTGCACCAAAGACGGGCCAGTGCGCCCCTCGCTCTGCAGGATCATGAAAGATTTGGCGCTCTGACTGACCTCCGTTTGCCACACCCCCTTCTCTCGAACCCCGATCCCCCCCCCGTCAGGTCACGCCAGCTGCCGCCAAGGGATAATGAGCTGTCTCGACATGCACAGACTATGAAGAAACCTCCGCGCCCGAGGAGTTCTCGCAGGGAGGGCTGGAGGCCCAAGAGCCCCGACGCCTCACGACCCCCAAAGGCCTCGGCCCCAAAGGCCTCCATCGATTCCTCAGGACGTCGACCCCAAAGGCCCCCACCCGTCCCTCATGGTGTCGACACGATTCGTTCCAAAACGTCGACCCCAAAGGCCTCGACCCGTTCCTCGCGACAGAATTTTCTTACTGTGCCGTCTGTGGCGGGCCCCGCCGAACATAGAAGAGCACCATCCGTGGTGATCGGCTCATTTGAGCAGTGACCGACCGCCGTGGCATTCCTGTAGTCCTGCCACGAGATGCTCTTCGAAACCAAGAATGGTTTAATCACACAAACAATGGTTTTAGAACATGAACCCGATGTGTTCGAACAAATCATTCTCAACCAAAAATGTTCTAAGAATATTTCCTGGAAACCACACGACAAGTTCTTATAACACTGTTTGGTAGGGCTATAGGCGAGCCAGGACGCTTCGCCACTGCTTGATTCATGACTCGATGGGGTCTGGGGGGGGGGGGGGGGGGGGGGCACGGCCAGGGCGAGGAAGCGGGAGAGGAGGAGGAGGAGGAGGAGAAGGAGGAGGAGCAGGAGGAGGACGAGGAGGAGGAAGAGGAGGAGAAGGAATAGTTCAGTACAGTACTCAAGCCCTTCAAGACCATCCCCTGACTGTTGCACTCTGGCTCGGGCTGGGGCTCGATAGACATTGCTACGCCACCCCTTTCATCATTTCGCCTAACAAGGCAACCATGCTGCTGCCGCAACACCTGACGTTCTGCAAAATTCTGCTGCGCAATCATCAACTGCACAACCAAGCATGCACGTACAATGACACGATAAAACGCACGTGTGCAGATGTCTCAACACGTGAACTGATCAACTGCATGGAATACACAGAGGAGAATATGATAAGGCGCGGGCCGCAGGCTGATGGCCTGCAGCAAGAGGCCCAGCACGAGGGCGTGGCCGTGGGGACTACTCACTGACTTCTCGCCTCCTCTGCGCTTCCCACTACGCTGGCGGGCCATGTTGTTGCGAGAGGCAAGGTTCATCTTCACATCTCCTCCCATTCCTCGAATGGCTTCGCTGATCCACTGTTCGACTGGAATCCAAAACTGCATCATCTCTAGACCTCCACGGGGCTGATCATGAGGCCGTGCACTGGGGGTGTCGGGATCCTCGGGGTCCTCCTTGAGTTTTGCTTCGGGCTCGGCCGCGACCCCGTCCTCGTAGGGCAAGGGAATATTGCCATGCAGCGCGTACGTAATGCGACTCTTCTGGGGACCCATGGCTTGTCGAAGTTTGGGGGCGCCGTTAGCTCTCGAATCCATGATGCCATCTGCACTGGAGCCGGGCGCCCCATCCTTAGCGCAAGCCTTTTGCAGCCTGATGCGACCGCTTTCATCCGTGACGATGTATCCTTGATGCTGTAGTTCTCGAAGGGGCTTGGGGCGCGGGGCCTGCGAACTCCTGCCTGCCTTTGGCCTTTTCCTCCTTGGTGCGCTGAAGGTAGTCCTGGAACCAGTTGTTGATGGCCTCGAGCTTGCGATCGATGATCGCGGTGGAGAAGGCTGCGTTCTCGAGGCTCCTGACGCTGTCCTCGGGCTGGATCAGCAGAGCGCCCCTGGTCGAGTTCTTGTCGAACTGCTCGTCGTCCTCCTCCAGGTCGCCCTCCATCCTGGCCTGCTTCTGCAGCCCTGATCCCCCTAGCAAGCTCGCTGCGCGTGGTCTCACCATTCCCAAGTTTGACCCTGCGCCGTCCATCACGCCGAAAGTGAAACTTGGGATATAGATCACTAATTGACATGCCTCGTAGTTCACGCTGTCGTCTACGCTGTTGCAGTAGTGCGCCCAAGAGCTTAGCACTAGTAACTCTGTCCTCTATGTACAGCGGGGAGGCAGTATATACTTCGCGGACATCATTGAGCACTCTCAGTAGCGTGGCGGTCATGTCTTCAACTTTGCCCTCCTCATATGTCCTCTTGACCTTCGCCATCTGATTCGATTCGGTGATAACTCCTCATGTTTGAGCTGCACGCACTCGTACATGGCCTCGCTATTGGGCCGAGCGAGACGCTCAGGAAGCGGAGCAGCAGAGGCGATGATGCGTGCAACTGAAACAACTAGCCTATGGTCCCTGGCTGAGTCAGTCTGATGTAGTTGGAGCCGCCTAGCGCCTCGACCGTGAACTTGACAACTCTCGGCTGCGGGGAGAGGAGCACGAGGGACCACCACGCAGTCAATGTGAATTTCGCCAGTCTCACTGATGTCGGAGACAACGTTCGCCGCGGCGAGGTCCCACGCCTGCAGCACGGGGCGGAAGGCAGCCGAGGCGGGACAGGGGGTGCCGACGCCATGTTCTCCTGCAACGTAGTCGTCATCTGACTGCCTGAGACCTCCATTCAGATCCAAGAAGAGAAGGGGAAGTGCATGTTTGATGTCTAGCGTACTCTGCAACCGAGCCGCAACGGAGGTGACTGCTTTGTCATACCCATGCTTCTGTCCCGTCTTGGTAACACGAGGTGGAGAATGTAGCCCGATAGCGCCGAACGCTTGCTCTTGCTGCCTCACGAGAAGACATCCAGCTCTTCCCCACAACTGCTTGGGCACTGGCAGAAATATTTTTACTGAGCGCTTCTGAAACCAACTCTTCTTCGACATGATGGTGATGCAGCACGATGGTGTGGCAAAAGGCCCACGCTCGAACCCATGCTGATAAGATCGAAACGAATCCACAATTCTCTCTGGCTCGGTAAGCTCGCCCGTGCTGCGCAGCTGGCCCCCGCCTAGCACGATGGCGTCGTGGGTCGGGTACTCGGCGACCAGGTCTGCGATCCTGGCGACGCGGGAAGCCGCGCAGAGGTTGAAGCCGACAATGCAGAACAGAAGGCAGCGCTCATGAGCGAGCCGCCCACGGGCACACCGCCTCCATGGCTGCCAGGCGAGAGAGCCCTGGCGAGTGTGAGATCTGGATGGCGTGTGAGGTGGAGCTCGCTCTCTCATCACTCGGGCCACCTGGAGGAGAAGGAGGAGGAGGAGGAGGAGGAAGAGGAGGGAGGGAGGGAGGGGGGAGGGAGGGAGGAGGAGGGAGGGAGGGGAAAGAGGACGAAGAGGAGGAGAAGGAGGAGGAGGAGGAGGAGGAGGAGGAGGGGAGGAGGAGGAGGAGGAGGAGGAGGTGGAGGAGGAGGAAAAGGAGGAGGAGGGAGGGAGGGAGGGAGGGAGGGAGGAGGAAGGAGGGAGGGGGAGGAGGAGGAGGATGACGAGGAGGAGGAGGAGGAGGAGGAGGAGGAGGAAGGACACGAGCGGGCAGGAGCCCACGACAAATGCCGCGAGGTGCGCCCAGCCCTTACGGGGGCCCGCGCGGCGTGCTCGCGGAGCGCGGGAGGCGGTGAGGAGGCGCCAGCGTCCCCCCGGGGCTGCGGCCCCAGATATGCCCGCGTCCTGATACAATCAAGGCTCAAGTCGGGCGTGTCCCCCTAACTACAGGGATATTTTCGACGAGCAACAAAAATACCCAAAAATGTCCAAATCTAATCAAACACCTCCAGACTATTTTCTGAACATTTTTGAATATTCCCCCTGTAGAAAGACAGGCCCGACTTAAATCAACGCCGTAGGTTTTTGACCGTTGTGGGCTTGTGGGGGCCTCACCAGGGCCCCAAGACCGTCAAACAACGAGTCGGGATGGACCGGGATGGAAAACCGGTCCCTGGGAAAAGGTCGGCACTTCCAGGGACCCCGTGCTGAAACAGATCAGGACATCGCATGTCTGCGGTCGATTCCCACGCTGTTCCGGCTTTGCCCCGCCCTGGTGTTCAGTCGCTGATCGTCCCTCCCCTGATCGTGTACGAAGGGCCCCTGAGCACATGGACTGTGCTCTCAGAGCGGTGGCTGCTTGGAAGTGGTTCACCGCGTACGGTATGAGCTCGACCACAACAAACCGTCCACAAGAAACCCAACGATGGGCCCCCGCGATGTCCATTGATGTGTGGTGTGGGGGCGTAGTAGTGCTTCCCATCGCAAAACCATCGAAACCCAAGAAACACAGGGCACCCTGGAGGCAAGCAGGGTGGGCCTTGCCCTCCTTCCCCCTCCCCCGCCCCAGGTCTGCATGGCGTCTTCAGCGTCGTGATGCACACCACCAGCAACGATGCCCTCTGGCCTCTTTTCGCGGACTTCCGGGCTCCAGGTTCCGAGCTCCCCCCCCCCCCCGCCGGCGCCGCCTCGGCAACGGCGGCCCCGCCAGCCTTCTGGCCGCAGCCTCCGTGCTGCCTGCGCTGCGCGGCCAAGCAGGCCAGCGCCGGGCTCCAGGAGCTGCTCTTCGGCAAGCTCGGCGGCGGCCTCCTGGCAACCCCTTCCGACCGCAGGCCGTTGTGTCCTCGGTCTGCCGGCGACGCTCTTCGACTGTCGCTAGCCCTGGGCCCGGGCCCCTGGCCGTCGCCTTCCGGCCACGGCCCTCCGCCCGCGCGGGCTCGCGCCTCCAGGGCCCCTGCGCGTGGCGCCCGTCTCCTCGGCCACTCCTGGACCCCGGGCGGAGTCTTTGCACTTGCATCTGCCTCGAGTCGACGGGCGTCGCTGTGTGGATGGCCCTCGCCCCCTGCCCCACGGGCTTCATGCTCGCTTCTGTCTGGGCTCCTCCCGTTCTGCCTGTCTCTGCTCTGTCGTGGGCTCGGTCTTCTGCGCCGCTGCGCACCTCCAGCACTCGCGTGCAAGAGCTGCTTCCCGTTCTGAGCGCGGCTCCGCTTCCCTCGCGCTTCCCTCCTCTCGGCTCTTTTTTGGTTACTGCTCAATTCGCTTGAAGATATTCTTTCGCGGCAAACGAAGCCACTGGCAATTGGAACCTCCCATGCAGCACATCCGTTCCCCCTCATGGGGGCTATGCAGAAACCGATTGACAGGTCGACTGAAACGTTCAAATCGAAATGCGCAGCAGTGGCCTGCCGGGTAAACGTCACCACAGACCAAAGGGAGGAAGACGAGGAGGGAAGAAGGGAACCTGGACAATCGCGCAGCGTGCGCACGCCCTATGGTCAACCGATCATTCTTATAAAGCGCGCAAATGCGGCTAAGCACAAATCCGAGCAACGGAAATCCGCTATCGCTCCAGACCCGGGCTGGGGGGAGGGAGGGGGGAGGCGAGGAAGAGGCAGGAACAGCAAAGAGGAGGGAGGGAAGAAGACTGCACAATCGGAGCCAACACGCAACGCGCTGGCTTCCGCCACTGCTTAGGAGAACGGTCACCAAGCGAACTCGTGCGAACGCGGCACGGCACGAAGTACCCCGACATCGTATCGGTGAGACGGGGTGGAGAAGAGGGGAGAGGAAGAGAAAGAGGAACAGGAAAGCAAAAAGCAAGGAGGGTGGGCAAACTGGTTGCAAGAATCGGCCGTCATGCGCACCACGTGTGGGGGACCGTGGCGCCAGCCAGAACAGGAGCATTGACGGGGCCTCAGGACACACAAATAAATACACACATGAAACTATTCCCCATATGTTCCCATATTTTCTGGGTTTCTGTCTTCCCCCCCCCACTTCCAATATGTTCCCGTTGTTTTTCTGGAACTCGACGATCAATTGTGTCTGTGTTTTTTCTCCCCTCCGTAAGCATACTGTTTGTGGGGAGCTCGGAGGCGGTGCGATACGAAGGTGCCCAAACTCGTATCCACGGGCGCTGCCCAGCGCAGGGCACTCGGAGTGCAAAGGACGGACGGAGCAGTGAGTCCCTAGAGGAATGAAGCAGCAGAGCAAGCGAAACGCAGCGTGCACGGGGAGAGGGGAGAGGGAGCCTGCAGGCAACGGAGGAGGAGGGGGGAAGGAGGAGGAGGAGGAGGAGGAGTTGCGGAGTGACGGATGCTGCTGTATCTATGACGGTTACAAAACTAAAGCCACTGAAACTCACACTTTCGAGCGTGCCGCGGCTCGTCTCTCAACTGCGTGTTAGGCCTTAGGCCATTTGCCTTGATATATGTATGTATATATATATATATATATACTAGAACCATCGCGCGCGCTTCGCGCGCGCTCAGGTTCTAGCCCAGGCCGGGGGGGCGCTGGACGATCTTGGACAACGCTATCAAGCACAGGGGCGCGACGGCATCTGAGGAGCTTCTGGGGTGTTCCGCATGCTTTGTCAACTGGCTGTTGGAGGCACCTCTTGGGTGCCTCTTGGGGGGGGCGTCTGCGGGTCCCTTGGGGGCATCGGTTCTGTAATCTGAAGCCGCCATTGGCCGTCCTTGCTGCGTGGAGGCCCGACTTGAGGCCACCTGCGGCCAGATTGAGGCAATCCGGAAGCCTCCCGGGGGCTTCCTGGAAGCAGTTTTGACGCATCGAGGGCACTCTTGGGCTATTTTGAAACCTCTCGGACGTCTCCTAGGGGCCTTTTGGGCCCGCGGGAAGCTTTTGGGGTCCTCTTGCGGCCTCATGTGGGCCTTTCGGGGGGAACGCTCTGCTGTTGGGTCGCGTTCCCCTTCTTGGGCCTCTCTTGGGGCTCTTGGGGCCCTCTCGGGCCGTCTTGGGCGCCTCAAGCACCGTCTTGGGGCCCTCGCGGGCCGTCTTGGGGCCCTCTTGGAGGCCTCTTCCTCTATATTGGAGCGGTATTGGAAGCCTCTTGGGCCGTCTTGGAGCATCGGGATGCCAAAAGGCCGAAAAAATTCAAAAACGTCAAAACCCAATCGTAAAACAATGAGTTGTGCCTCTTGGGGCCACCTTGGGAGATCTCTTGGAACCTCGTCGGCCCTCTTGGGAGCTTCTTGGGGGGCCTCTTGGGACTTCCCGAGAACCTCTCGGGGTAGAAAGCTCGGATTCTCAGTTCGTGTTTCCCTTCTTGGGCCTCTCTTGGGGCCGTCTTGGGGCCCTCTCGGGCCTTCTTGGGCGCCTCAGGCACCGCCTTGGGGCCCTCGTGGGCCGCCCAGGGCCCTCTGGGAAGCCTCTTCGGCTATCTTGGAGCTGTCTTGGAGGCCTCTTCCTCCCCCTCGTCCCCCTCCTCCTCCTCCCACTCCAGCTCTCTCTCCTCCTGATCTTCCTCCTCCCCCTGCAGCGTGTTCCGGAAAGCTCCCGCCGGAACATGCTGTGCACAAGTGCTGTCACTGCTCCCGCCATAGTGCCCTGGGTGGTGGGTCAGAGGCCTCATGGGTGTTGGTTTGGATCTCGTGCTTGGCCTGTCGGGGACGTCGTGAAGGCAGTTTCGCAGCCTCTCGGTAGCCGTTTTGGGACCGTTGTGGGGCCTCCTCGGAGCTGTTTTGTGGCCTCTTTAGGCCTCGTTTGGGCCTCCTGGGTGCCTCTTGGGGGCCTCCTGCAGCCTCTTGGGGGCTCCTTGGGGCCTCCTGGGGCACTCTTCAAGCGGGAGGGTCGAATGTTGGAGTCGTGGTCCCCCTCTTGGGCACATCTTGGGGCTGTCTTGGGACTCTGTTGGGCTGTCTTGGGCGACTCTGGGGCCGTCTTGGGGCTCTCTTGGACCGTCTTGGGGCGCTCTTGGGCCTATTGAGCCGTCTTGGAACGTCGGACAGCCGAAAAGGCTGGAAGGCCAAAATCGTTCGAAAACCTCCGTGAAATTGACGATTTCGGCCTCTTGAAGCGCTGTGGAGAGGCGTCTTGAAGCGTCGTGGAGTGCCTTGGGGGGCCTCTCGGGCCGTCTTGGGCCTATCTTGGGCGTCCTGGAGCGGTCTTTCGGCGACTCGGGGCCCGCTTGGGCCGTCTTGGGAGCCTCTGGAGGCCCTCCTGAACTATTTTGGACCTCCCCGGCCGCCCCGTCCTCCCACGGGGGGTCGGAGGCGGCGGCCTCCGAGGCCCAGGACGCGGAAACCCTCTAAAAACACATGGAAAATGAGCCCCAGTACTCCCATGCCCCCTCGGGGCAGCCGCCCTGGGCGCCCGGGCGTCGTGCACGTCTGCGGCCAGATTGAGGCAATCCGGAAGCCTCCCGGGGGCCTCCTGGAAGCAGTTTTGACGCATCGAGGGCACTCTTGGGCTATTTTGGAACCTCTTGGACGTCTCCTGGGGGCCTTTTGGGCCCTCGGGAAGCTTTTGGGGTCCTCTTGCGGCCTCATGTGGGCCTTTTGGGGGGAACGCTCTGCTGTTGGGTCGCGTTCCCCGTCTTGGGCCTCTCTTGGGGCTCTTGGGGCCCTCTCGGGCCGTCTTGGGCACCTCAAGCACCGTCTCGGGGCCCTCGCGGGCCGTCTTGGGGCCCTCTTGGAGGCCTCTTCCTCTATATTGGAGCGGTATTGGAAGCCTCTTGGGCCGTCTTGGAGCATCGGGATGCCAAAAGGCTGAAAAAATTCAAACCCGTCAAAGCCCAATCGTAAAACAATGAGTTGTGCCTCTTGGGGCCACTTTGGGAGATCTCTTGGAACCTCGTCGGCCCTCTTGGGAGCTTCTTGGGGGGCATCTTGGGACTTCCCGAGAACCTCTCGGGGTAGAAAGCTCGGATTCTCAGTTCGTGTTTCCCTTCTTGGGCCTCTCTTGGGGCTGTCTTGGGGCCCTCTCGGGCCTTCTTGGGCGCCTCAGGCACCGCCTTGGGGCCCTCGTGGGCCGCCCAGGGCCCTCTTGGAAGGGCTATCTTGGAGCTGTCTTGGAGGCCTCTTCCTCCTCCTCGTCCCCCTCCTCCTCCTCCCACTCCAGCTCTCTCTCTCCTCCTGATCTTCCTCCTCCCCCTGCAACGTGTTCTGGAAGGCTCCCGCCGGAACATGCTGTGCACATGTGCTGTCACTGCTCCCGCCAGTGCCCTGGGTGGTGGGTCAGAGGCCTCATGGTTTTCAGCTTTGCGACGCTCCACGACGGCTCACAGGCCCCCCGCGGACGCCCCAAGACAGCCCAAGAGGCCTCCAAGAGGGCCTGAAGACGGCTCTGTTGGGCTGTCTTGGGCGACTCTGGGGCCGTCTTGGGGCTCTCTTGGGCCGTCTTGGGGCGCTCTTGGGGGCCTATTGAGCCGTCTTGGAACGTCGGACAGCCGAAAAGGCTGGAAGGCCAAAATCGTTCGAAAACCTCCGTGAAATTGACGATTTCGGCCTCTTGAAGCGCTGTGGAGAGGCGTCTTGAAGCGTCGTGGAGTGCTTTTGGGGGCCTCTCGGGCCGTCTTGGGCCTATCTTGGGCATCCTGGAGCGGTCTTTCGGCGACTCGGGGCCCGCTTGGGCCGTCTTGGGAGCCTCTGGAGGCCGCTCTGGACTATTTTGGACCTCCTCGACCGCCCCGTCCTCCCACGGGGGGTTCTTCGGGGCTGTTTGGGAGCCTCTTGAAGCCTCATTTGGGCCTCCATGGGTGCTTCTTGGGGGTCTCCTGGGGCCTCCCGGGGCCCTGTGGAGGCGGGAGGCTCGAATTTCCGGTTCGCAGTTCCCCTCTTGGAGCCCTCTTGGGGCCGTCTTGGGGCTCTCTTCGCCCGTCTTGAGCGCGTTTTGGGCCGTCTTGGGGCCCTCCAGAGCCGTCTTGAGCCCCTCTTGGAGGCCTCTTGGGCTCTCTTGGGGCGTCCGCGGGGGGCCTTTGAGCCGTCGTGGAGCGTCGGAAAGCTGAGAAGGCGGGAAAAGCAAAACGTGTCCAAAATTTTCGTAAAATAAACGATTTCGGCCTCTTGAAGCGCTTTGGAGAGGCGTCTTGAAGCGTCGTGGAGTGCCTTGGGGGGCCTCTCGGGCCGTCTTGAGCCTATCTTGGGCGTCCTGGAGCGGTCTTTCGGCGACTCGGGGCCCGCTTGGGCCGTCTTGGGAGCCTCTGGATGCCCTCCTGGACTATTTTGGACCTCCCCGGCCGCCCCGTCCTCCCATGGGGGGTTGGAGGCGGCGGCCTCCGAGGCCCAGGACGCGGAAACCCTGTAAAAAAACAAGGAAAATGAGCCCCCGTCCCACCATGGGGGGTGGGGGCATCTGTCCTGGGGCCCCCGGCCTCGCCCCCAGGGATATATATATATATATATATATATATATATATATATATATTCGTTACGTAACCTCTGCGGCCACCGCAGTGGCAGACCCAAATCACTTGTCCCTGAGACTACCTAGATGCTGCACAGCAACACTCCCAATGATACCGGAGACGAACCCCAATCAGATTTTTGTTGGGGCTATGGGGCTATGGGACTATAGGGCTATTCGGCTATAGGGCTATAGGGCTATAGGACTATAGGGCTATAGGACTATATGGCTACCGGGCACCCGGGCACCCACGGGCACCCGGGCACCCGGCCACCAGCCACCGAAACCCTGGGGCACCGGGCACCCACGGGCACCCGGGCACCCAGGCACCCGGCCACCGGCCACCGAAATCCTGGGGCACGGACGACCCACGGGCACCCGGGCACCCGGCAACATGCCACCGAAATTCCGCCGCACAAATCCTAACCCTTGAGACTCCGCTAGGACCCCTACAGAGGCATTCACTGATTGGAGAAAAGTGCCGCAAAGCCAAATCCCCAGCCCTGAATGAAACTTTGACTGATGACTACCTACTGTGAACCCATCACCCACATATGTGCACACGACCGACGCCCACGGGGAATTCAAAAGAGAACGCCATCACTTGGCCGCAGAGAAAAAACAAACCGAATCCAGCCACTCACGACAAACAGCCTAAAAGGACGACCCTCGACATTGCAGGCAGGAGTTACTCTTCGAGAAGGAGAGGCAGCATGTTGAGGAGAGGTACAGAAATGAGGAGGATATGAAATGCACTCAGGAGAGTCAGCGCGCGACGGCCGCGCGGGCAATGCCGGGAAAGCTGCGCCCACCTGCTCCGGGTTCCGGCAGGGCGCAAGGAAGTCGCCCCTCCTCCTCCGCCTTATCTCTTGTGCTGCTGATGAGCGCGCGACGGCGCGTGGGTGCCCACCTGCTCTCGACTCCGTGAGGGTAAAAGGAATCGCCGACGTTGATGATGAACTTGACATCGCCGAGCTCCTCGAACAAAGGTGACGAGGAAGGAGGAGGAAAGAGGAGAAGGCGAAAGGGGAGAAGGTGGAGCTAGGTGCGGATAACATAGAAAAAATGATGCCCGTGCCGTCGCACGCGAACGGCACGAAGCGCCGCTGCAGCCCCTCCACCCCGCGACACGATGCAACGGCCGTCTGTACGAAGGCGACATCATACAGACAATCGGCAATCGCAAACCGAGGGTTGAACACCAAACTTCGGTGGCAACTCATGGGAGCCTCCCATGCCATCTTGTCGGCTCTTGCGAATCGACGCTAATCGACTCTAGTCGACGCTAATCGACGCTAAATCGACGCTAACCGACGCTAACTGACGCTAAATCGGCGTTCTCTCATGGACCCCCAGACGCTAATCGACGCTAACCGACGCTCAAGACGGAATTGAAATGGTACACCAGGCTCCCATGACTTGCTACCGAGCTAATCTGATCATATCCTTGTCAAACCCCCTCGCAACCATACGGCCAGGTAGTTCTTTTTGCTCGGCGCGCCGCGGCGACGGCCCCCGCGACACCGTGAGGCCCTGCAGACGGGTGGCGTGACGCTCTGCTTCGTGGGATGGGAGGCCGAGAAATCCTCCTCCTCCTCCTCCTCCTTCGTGGGATGGAGGCCGAGAAAGGCTCGGAACTTTGATGCTGAGAGACTGGGCCGTGCTTTGCGAATCGCGCCGAAACGGGTGGCGCGACACGCCAGGCACACGCTCCCGACCGTGGCCCCCCCCTTCTTCCACAGAGGCCTCACAGAGTGGACTGGAACAAATGAGGTCGGAAGGTCGCGTCGCATCGCCGACGCATCGCCGAAGCATCGGCAACGTCGGCGACGCAGCGGCGACGTCCACGTCGAGAAGTCCGGGCTCCACATCGAGGCGCATCGCCGATGCATCGGCGGTGCGGTGCGACATCCTCATACACCTCGTGCAGGAGCTCCTCGCGCGCCATCGAGCACCGGCACCACTCGTCGTACGTCAAGCTCGTGCCCCCCTTGAGCCCGAACACACCGTCCCCGTACGGAAACGCAGCCCATCTGCTCCGACCCCCCTGGGCGGCCTAGAGAATGGGCTGCCCGGCAAGCGTGACGCGCTGGGCCGTTCACCGACCTCGGGTTAGGTCGGGCATGTCCTCCTGCAGGCCGGGCTCGGAAGACCATGTTTTTGAAATGCGTTAAAAAATACGGATACTGAGGAGAGCACGGAACATCGTCACCATACTATGTTTTGACATTGTTCATGAAGCAAAAATGCGAATCATGAAAAGAGCACGAAAAATCGTCACCAGACTATTTTTTCACACTTCTTGGGTATTCCTCCTGCAGAGAGACATGCCCGACTCAAACCTGCTGGGGGGGCAACCCAACCCGCGGGCGGTCCGCCCCGCACGATATCTGCGCCCGTGTGCGGCGCGGCCCCGCCCTTCGCAAAGGGGGGGAGGGGTAGCTCAAAGCTGCCCCGATACGCAGCTCGCAACACGTAGCGTAAACTGAGAACATAGGCGTTCGGCGGCGAGCGAGGGGGGGAAGTGAGAACGAGAAGGCCTTCTCATAAGGCCGCGGGACTTCTTAGAAGTCCTCGCGCCTTCTGAGAAATTGTTCGTGCCTTCGGGGAAAACTTTTAAACAAAACTTCTCCAAAAGCCGGAGAACTTCCGAGCCTTCTGAAGAGGCCTTCTCCTTCTCACTCCCCCCCCCCTCGCTCGCCGCCGGTAGGTATGATGCGATGCGTTCGCCAAAACGTGGGCCAATGCGCTGAGACAACACGCAACGTATTGACACGGACGCTTTCAGCACGGTACGCGTTGCGTTTCACACCGGGCGCCCCGCGGCAGCTAAGCAGGGCAGCGGTCGGCACTCCGTCCAAAAGGGAAAAAGCGACGGGGAAGGCAGGGGCCCCAGCCAAGCCCTGCCGATTCGGCGGCGACGATCAGTGGAGTTCCCCCCTTGCAGAGGAAAATGGCGATGGGTTCGCGAGATAACATCGGCGCCGCCGAAAGGACGACGTCTGGACCAGCTCTTTGCAGCAACCGGGAGGAGCGAGATGTATCCGCGTTGACTGGGTGTGCGCGAGGCAACGCAGGACCCATCCTGGGACGTTGACGACCGAACCCCCCCTCCCCCGTAGAATCTTAACACGGGCGGGCCAGGAGCCCGTGGATCCGAGTTCGATCGGTTCCCTGTCGCGTGTAACAATATAAAACAAGGTAGAAGAGGGACCCGCCGTAAGAAGTGGGACGGGGTGCGGAGCCCGAAACAAACCGAAATCGGATCCGCGCAGACAGAAATCGGATCCACCGCAACACGGATCAACGCCACAATCGGATCCGCGCAAACTTAATTGGACCGCCACCGTTCCTCTGACGCGTGTCCGTGCCTGATTTGAAACCGTCTTTTTCCGGGCCCGAAAGGAAACAACTTCCGTCCTGGGGATGTAGCCCAAGAGGCGGGTGTTACGCGCATCCGCGTTGAAACCTCGTCGAAAACATGGGCCACCGGTGCCATTGAATACACGCATTACCTACCCCCCCGGGGTACTCGCCCCCATGGCCGCCGCCGACTGATATTAGCGGGGGAGGAAGATGGGGGAGAAAGGCGACGGGCAAGGCGACACCCTCAGACGCACATCCCGTGCGATCGTGCTGTCATGACTCCTGTGCGCGTTCCAATTGGAACGCCTGCGGCCCCTCAGAACTACGTTCCCGCTTCAGGGCTTGCACACTGTAGAAAAGCCCCAGCGCGGGCCTTGCTTCTGGATCCGCCTCCTTTCTCGTCGATGCCGTCCGCCTTAGTTCCCCTGCTCAGCTTGCCCCCTGTTCCCCCCCCTCGGCTCGCTGATGTTCGTCGTCCGCCTCCTCCACGGCACCGATGCCCTCCTCGCTGATGGCGCATCATACGATGGGTCCAATCCTACAAGAGCCATCCGGGGATCAAGATATTCTAGGAAACCCTTCGCGGCAGAGAGAAGACGATTCAACTGAATAGGGAAGAGTGGGTGGGAGGGTGTCAGGCGTGGCGCGATCGCAACCTAGCTTGACCCTATCCCCCCTTCCCTCACCACCACCACCCCAGAACTTTGGAAAGTGAATGTGAGGGTCGGGCGCAGGGTCCCGGCAATGGTGTCTGTATGGGCCACGCATGGGCGATACATCCTCGACTGCTGTGTTCGGCGCGGGAACCAATTGAAACTCCCCGCCTGCAGCCGTGCGCGAAACTTGATGGTAAACGAAGCAAGGGGTCGGTGGGCTGGTGAAAAGCGACGAAGGCAACGTGTGCTGAGGGCGCAAGAACAAAAGGTTCGAATAAAAGCGGCGGGGTGGATGCCGCACATCTGCCCAGCCAATCTGACATGCGGAACACTGCGCCTCAGCTTGGGGGATATTGACGCCAGGGCAACATGTGAGTCAACAGTGTGGGGGAAATCAAAAGAAGAATTCACACTTTGGGAAAAAGGGAAGACGTGATTTCACGTCTTGGACAAAGAAAATGCGAATTCAGATTTTAGAATGTTGCATCGGGTTCTTTATGAAAAGGGCCAGAATAAATTCACAGTTTGGGAAAAAGGAAAATGTGAATTCACAGCTTGGAAAAAAAGGAAACGTGAGTTCACATGTTGGGAGAATCGCGGGATCCATTCCAGATCTGCCTTATGGGTCGACAAGCCATCGTTTGGGAACATGCGCGATCCTCAATCGCACCATCAAGACACACTTGCACTCCACTTCGCCGCCTCACGCGCGATGTGCAAGAACGCCCACACGCATGAACGATCATGGATGCACGGCGCGATTTCCCGCGCGGGCAACGCGCGGGCACGAACGACTGGCCTTCCATGCCCGCCAACATTAGATGCCAATCGTACCGATCACATACATGAGCGATAGGTTGAGCATACATGGGCCATTCAGTCCCCATCGCAGACCCCCTTGTTGCAGACCCCTTCTTTCACCCTCCAATTACTAATCCGCCCATCCTCCGCATGTTCCCTCTTCCTGTTTCTCCTTGTGCTTCTTATGATGCATATTGCTCCTCTTCCCCTCCGCCTCCTCCTCAGCCTTCTCCCCCTCCCTTTTCTTCTCCACCTTTCCTTCCTCTGCCTCCTCTCTCATCCTCGTGCAGCATATTTCCAGCCCCCGACAAGTTCCCTTAGCACCCTCTTTGCCCTGCCTCTGCAGCCGAGCTTGCACATCGCCGTCCTGCATCTTGTCCAGCATCGCAGTCGCGATGGCCCTCTGGCAGTGCGAGTTGAAGAGATTTCCTTGGGCCAGGCAATTCGGCAAGATAGCAAGAACAAGCTCTACAAGAAGTCTGCTATTGAACGCGCGAGTTTCCTTCGGGTGGCCGCTCGGTCCCACCTCCTCGTCCGCCTCACCCTCCTCCTATCCCGTTCCCCCCCTTCGCTCCAAAGAGGAAAGAGCTACTGCTACGATGCCACTCCTCCTCCTCTTCCTCCTCATCCTTCTCCTCTTCCGCCTCCTTCTCCATCTCCTCCTGCGCCTTTCCTCTTCCATCCCACCCCCCACACCGGTCGAAACAGAACACTGCATACACATAATTTCACTGAGGTCCGCGCGGATTTTTGGATCGGCGCTGACCCTTTCCCTCCCTGGCGCGCGCCAGGGGCGGCGCCAGAGGCGCCGCCAGGGGGCCTAACGCCGATTAGAGAAATCCGCGCGGACGTCCGAGGAAGTATGCCTATGCCATTGTTGTTCTTCGAGCGTCACCGAAGCACCGAAGCAGCTCCTTCGGACAGTGTTCCCAACCATCCTGTGGTGTTGGGCCCTCGCTTTGAAAAAAAGAAAAAATAATAAAAAAAAAAAAAAAAAAAAAAAACAAAAAAAAAAAAAAAAAAAAAAAAAAAGACAGCGCCTGGCGTCTCTCCCTCTCCTCTTCCCTCTTCCTCCTCCCTTCCTGCCTCTGCTCTCCGCATGTCAACCACTTGCACACCACTCACACAGTTCGTGGCCCCAAAGGGAGCTCCACCGAGGGCCCCAGTGGCTGCGCTCGCGTGTGGCACCGCCGAGCCCCACTCGGCACACCCCCCCACACGCTTCGTGGGCTCCAAAAAGGCTCCACGAAGGCCCCAGTGGCTGCGCTCGCATGGGACCCACCGCGCCCACCCACCATGTCAGCGTACCCTTCACACGCGTCGTGGCCACATAAGAGGCTCCACCGAAGGCCCAATGGCTGCACTCGCATGGCACCACCGCACCCATGTCCGCACGACGCTCACACACGTTTCGTGACCCCATAAGAAGCTCCACCGAGAGCTCGCATGGCACCACCGCGCTCAAGTCGGCACACCCTCACACGGTTCGTTCCCTCCAACGAAGGCCCGGCGGTGCTCTCTTGGCAACCCCGCGCCCCACTCGGCACCACCTCTCACTCGTTTCTCGGCCCTCATAAGAGGAGGTCCCAGTGGCTGCGCTCGCATGGGGGCCACCGCGCCTATTTCGGCATACCCTCACACGTTTTGTGGCCCCATAAGAAGCTCCAACGAGGGCCAGAGTGGCTGCGCTCTCATGGCAACCCGCGCCCCTCTCGGCGCACTTCTCACACGTTTTCGTGGCCCTAAGAAGCTCCACCGAGTGGTCCAGTGGCTGCGCTCGCATGGCGCTACCGCCGCAATTTTGGCACACACTCACACGCTTCGTGGCCCCATAGGCAGCTCCACCGAGGGCCACACGGCTGCACGGGCACGGCAACACCGCAGCCCTTTCAGCACACCCATCACACGTGTGGTGGCACCAAAGGGAGCTCCACCAAAAGCGGTACCCACAGCGCAGTGCTCACAGCTGAAAACTGTTGGGCCCTGCGCCAGGACAATTCTGAGTTGTTTCCAGTAGTGGTCGCTACCCGAGGGCAGGGGAGGGGTTTGGGGCCCCGGGCAACGGTAACGCCGGGGGGGGGGGGGGGCACGTCGGGGCGGGAGTGCGCTGCGGTCGCCGTCGTTTTCGCGCCAGGACTCCAACCCGACGTGCGATCGATACCATTACCCAAGGGGAGGGGGTGAAGGGGCTTGGTCCTGGTAGCGGCCACTACGCGCCAGAAGGTACAGCAACCTCCCGTGCGCTCCAGAAGCCCAGGGCGCCCCCTGGAGGCCTCAGAACTACCTCCAGGAGGTCCCCGACAGGCCGCGACGAGATCTCGACAAACGTCCAAGAGGCCTCAAGCCCACCTCTGCTCACGCCTTCTTGGGCCGTTTCGCCTCTGTGTGACCCAGTCCGGTCGCGGTACTCACGTCTTGACCCTCATCAAGGGAGCCACGTTACAAAAAACAGTGGGGCGCCTGTGCATGCACCCCGTCGGGGCGTTCATTTTACACCTCCCGTGCGCTCCAGCAGCCCAGGGGGCTGGTGAATTTCGGCGGCGAGCGAGGGGAGGAAGTGAGAAGGAGGAGGCCTTTTTCAGAAGGCCGCGGGACTTCTCACAGACCCTCGCGCCTTCTCAAAGGTTCTCGGTGTCGTCGGGGAAGGCTTCAAGAACTGTCCAGCAGGCTGGGGGACTTCCGCTTCCTCACTTCCTTTCTCACTCCCCCCCCGGGGCTCGCAGCCGAGAAATCGCCGAGCCCGCGCCAACGGCGGCGCGACCGCCCCCCCGCTCGGCCCGGGACGCCGCGCAGCTCGCACGCGGCGCCTCCCGCCGCGATTGGGGGGGAGGGGGGGGCAAGAGGGCGAGGCCCCACACGCCCGGCGGCGTGCGTCCGGGACGAGGGCGGGCGCCCGGGCCCCGGGGAGCGAAGCCAGGACGAGGACAGGGCCGGAAGAGGACAAGCATCCCCCCATGGATCCTCGGTCGGGCACGGCCTCCCACAGGCGGACGCTGGAAGAACAAAATGGACCACGACCAAGGGGTGCTCAAGCAGATTCAAAGGAGCACGAAAGACATGCCATCCAACACATGCGCAATGCTGAATTTGTCCCTCCTGCAGAGGGATATTGAAGGAGCCCCAGGACACACAAATAAGTACACACCGATAGAAAGATTCCCCATCTTTTCCCATATTTTTCTGGGTTTTTGTCTTCCCCCCCACTTCCCATATTCTCCCATATTTTCTGGGGGGTCGACGATCAATTGTGTCTGTGTGCTTTTTTCCCTCCTGAGATATGCCCGACCCAATCCTGGCCCCGCCCCGCGGGCCACCCCCGGGCTCCCGGCGTCGCGCACCGCGGGCGCTCTCCGGGGATCTTCTGACCCGGGTCACCCCAGACCCGGGACAGCAGGAAAGCAAAAAGCTGCAATGCCAGGGACAAAAAAGCTGCCACGCAGGTCTTCGCAAACCCAGGTCAGCCAATATATGCGCGGCCGCCTCGCGGCCACGAGCGGCTCGCTAACCCTGGGTCAGCCAGAGGGGATCTTCGCAGGATCCTGCAGGATCCGGTGCCCTGGCTGACCCCCGTTCGCGTTGACCCCCGTCTCGAGGCTCCCGAGCTCTCGTCCAGCTCCGGGCCCCGGGGCCCGCACGGGGCTCCACCCGCCTCGCGACAGTGGGCGCAGAGAAAGATGGGGCCTCGGGGCTCTGGTCCGCAGGGGCCGACCGTCCTGGCATTCCTATAGCTCTACCACGACATGCTCCCAGAGCCCAAGAATGTTCTAACAACAAAAACAGTGTTCTTACCACGGAAGCCCGAGGTGATAAAACAAGACCGTCCCAGCCAGACATGTTCTAAGAACAGTTCGCGAGAACCACAAGAGGTTCTCAGAACATTGCTCGTTAGTGATGACCCGGGGATGAACAGAACCCCCCTCTTTTCGTAAAACGTGGCTCGGTGCAAGCAAGCGACCTCGGGCCCCAGACCTGGCGGCCGCAGGCCTGGACAAGGATCGGGGAGACGTAAGACTCGGGTGCGGGGGACTCGGGCTAGCCCGACGGGGCCCTCGTAAAAATGACGAGGCACAATCTCAAATTTGACGCGAGCTCCCGCTGCAGACATCCCACGAAAACTGGACCGTCAAAATCCAGGACGCGCTCGTCAAAAAAGCGTAAGCAAACCCGAGTTCTGGCTTACTCGGGTCTTGCGTTTCCCCGAAAGGACGGCCGCGGCGCCCCCTCGAGACTGGAGCACGGACACCTCACGACTTGACCGGCGCGTCGGGGTGGGGGGTGTCTGACCACCCCCGAGGCACGATGTCGCCAGGTCTCGCTCGGTCGCCTCCTCTCTCCCGCGGCCGCTCCTGACCCCCATGTTTTGTTTCGGGGATCTCGAAGGGGCCCTGAGACACACAGATAAATACACACAAATAAAAGGATCCCCCATGTTTTCCAATATTTTCTGGGTTTTTGTCTTCCCCCCCACTTCCCATATTTTCCCATATTTTCTGGGAAATCGAGGATGAATTGTGTCTGTGTGTTTCTTCTCCTCCTGAGATCTTCTGACACGGGTCAATCCAAACCCGGGTCAGCAAGAAACCAAGAAACTGCAAGGCATGAAAAAAAACTGCAACGCAATCCTCGCAACCCCGGGTCAGCCAATATATGCGCGGCCGCCCTCGCGGCCACGAGGGGCTCGCGAACCCGGGTCAGCCAGAGGGGGGCCTTCGCAGGACCCTACAGGATCTGGTGCCCTGGCTGACCCCCGTTTGCGTTGACCCCCGTCTCGAGGCTCCCGCCTGCTGTGTCCACTCTGGCTGCCGGCGGCTCGCGGTGCCGCCACCGCGCGGGCCCGAGCGCGCGTGCGGCCGCCGCCTCCACTGGTCACCCGGCCGCCGCGCCAAACGCTGCCGGATGCGCGGGCCCCCATCGGGGGGTCCGGACCCATGCCGCGGGGCCCGTTCCTCTCCGCCTGCATGCTCTAGCGGACGCTCCCAAAGCAGCATCCTGTATCCGATCCCCAGCCCCGTCCCCATCACCCTCGGGACCGCCCCCCAAAACTCCCCCCTCAATCTGGGGATGCACCCCTCGAAGCCCGACGGGAACGGCCTGTATCCCCATCTGGGGGGGGGGTCAGTCGGCCAGTGGGGCCCAGGCCACGCCGCTGGGGATGGGGATCGGATGAGCGGTACTCACCAGAGGCCCAGCGAGGGCCCCCAGGAGGCCGAGAGCCGCCGACGACTGCCCACGCCCCGCCGCTCCCGCCTCTGCTGGGAGCGCCGGCTCTGCAGGCCTCTGCCGCGCTGCGGCGGGTAAAACAGGGCCAGGATCGGGACAAATCGCTCCAGAGCGTTCCGGAGCGCTCTCAGAGCGTTCCGGAACGCTCTGGAGCGGCCGCGGCGCCCAACACATCCTCCAAACCCGCCGATTCCCAGAGATTTCGAGTTATCCCGATCCGATTTCGTCCCGATCTTCGCGTCGTTTTCGCGGGGCAGTGCCGCCTCGTCGGCTCGGGGGGGCCCCGTGCGCCTCGGCGAGCTCGGGGGGGGCCTCCGCTTCCGCGGGCGCCCCGGCGCGCATGGGCGGAGGGGGCCGCGGGCCCCTCCGCCGCGGCGGGCCTCCTTTGCGAGGAGGGCTCGGATGTGGCGCTGCGACGTCGCCTCGCATCTGTTTGCGCGCAGAGGCCAGGCGTGCAACATCCGAGGTGTTGAAGGAGTGACGATGGCGACGATGGCGATGACGATGACGATGACCATGACTATGACCATGGCCATGACCACGACGATGATGACATCGTCATCGTCATCGTCATCGTCATCGTCATCGTCATCGTCATCACCACACGGCCCCGTAAAAGCTGGCGACGCCCTGTGGCCTGCCGCTGGAGAAGGGGTCGCAGATCGCGTTCATGATCCTGCACCTCACACTCCTCCTCTTCACCCTCCCGCAATCGCCCGACATTCCTCATCATCCAATCCTCATTCAATCCTCATCCTCTTCCTGCATCCTCATCCTTCTCCTCCGACTCCTCCTCTTTCATGCTCCAACCCATTCCTCCTATTCTTGGTCCTCCGCCGTGTCCACATTTCCCTCCTCATCAGATTCCCATCCAGCTGCAAGAGAGCAGGAGAATCTCCGTGTACAAGCTCGTTCCAGCCCCAGTCGCCCAGCACGAGAAACGAACCTTTACGACCTCCACTTCGGTATTCTGGCCCCGTTTGGCAGGGAACAGACTGGAGAATGGAAGATTACATAAATCGGAGGTGATGGAGGTCGAGGCGGAAGATGAAGAGATGGAGAAGTAGGCGAAAAATCCCACCAGCCCCTAACGGCGTAGGCGGTTTGGAGCAGTTCCTCTTTCACCCCCCCTCTTCCCCCTTTCGGAGAGGGTTTACCACTGCTCCATATTAGTAAACGCCCCCTCCCCCACCGGACCGGCGACAAACCTGGGACAATGCCATCCCCCCCCGCCATCCCTGTCAAGAAACAATGCAACATGCACTTTAAAGCAAAATCTTTGGTCATCGCGGGGCTCATCCAAGTCAAAAGACAATGCAAACTGCAATTCGCCGCCAAATCTGGATCTTGCGCAGGCACCCCGCGATCATTCTGAATTGTTTTTTGACAGGGGCGGTGGGAGTGCTGGCAAAATTGCCTGCTGTGTGCAGGCCCACCAGGCATCATGATGGCCACTCCACTGGTTGTCGACAAGGGTGGTGGGGGCCCCGACGTTTTTCCCGACGTGCGCGGGCGCACCTGGCACGCTCCGCGCCCACCCCGAGTGTGGCGCACCTGATTGAAGGGGCCCCAGGACACACAAATAGATACACACCAACAAAAAGATGCCCCATATTCTCCCATATGTTCTGGGTGTTTGTCTTCCCGCCCAATTCCCATATGTTCCAATCTTTTTTTTTCCCTGGGGAATCGACGATTCATTGCGTCTGTGTGTTTCTTCCCCTCCTGACTGATGCGGCTGGAGCAGGCGGGCACCTGGCGCACGTGACGCATCTGGCGAGCCCGGCAGGCTCGCCTGGCGCGCCCGGTGCGCGGGGGCGCGACGGGCACGCGCGGCGCACCTCGCCACAGCGTCGCGCACCAGGGGCCTCTGCATCGGTTTCCAGTGGGCGGCCGCTGAATCTGCTGAGAGGCTGACTGGGGTACTGCTCCTGCGCCGGGAAGGCGGGGGGCGGGGAGTGAGCCAAGCAGTTTGCGCCTGGGAGAAGTGTCTCGACCACTGCCCCTGTCAATCACAGCCCTCTCCCCCATGCAACCGGCAGCCAGCCAAGACCCATGCCGACCCTCCACACACACACACACACAGAATTCAGGTCACAAGAGGATGCAAAATACACTTAGCCTCCAAATCTGGAGCATGCGCGGGCGTCCCGCGACCACTTTCCATTGGTTTTTGAGATGGACGGCGGGGGCGCCCTCATATTGCTTGCTGCGCGCAAGCAAACCATCCCAGTCAAAAAACAATACAGAATACACTGTGCCTTAAAGCTGGAGCATTCGCGGGCGCCCCACGGCCACATTGCTTTGGCTTGGGACAAGGACGGCGGGGGTGCCCTCATATTACCTGCTGCTCGCAAGCCAATTAGCCGCGTCAACTTGCAGTACATCATGGTGCTTTGAAATCTGGAGCGTGCGCGGGCGACCCGCTACCACTTTGCATTTGTCTTTGTTACGGAAACTCGGGTGCTACTCGTGTGTTGGGAGGCCGGGTTGGAGTGAACGAGACGGCTTGCGCCTTGTGCGCAGGAGGAGTCTTGATCACAGTCCCGTATTAATCCGCCACCGTGCCCTTGAGGCACGAGTTGGAGTGTCCTCAGGTCCCTTGCCCAATCCCGTGGAGGCTGAGTCCTCAATCCTCAAGATTCGTTCAAGGGCCCAGACCTGCAATTCACCAATCTCTTGGGGTTCACCGCGTGTCGTTGTGTGTTGTCGCATGGTTTTGGGCCCAAGAGGGCTCCAAGACGGGCGAAGAGGGCTGCACGAGGCCCCCAAGACGATCCAAGAGGGCCTCGGATCGCCGATCGGTCGGCCAAAGACGCCCAAGGTGGCTCCAACATAGACCAAGAGGCCGCAACGCTGCTCAAAGAGAGCCGCTGCGATAGGTTCCGAGAGGCCCCCACTAGGGCCTCAAGACAGCCCCAAAGGCCTCCAAAATGCCCCAAGACTGCCCAAGACTCCCCAAGAGGGCCCCAAGACGGCCGAAAAAGGGCCCAACATGACCCAAGAGGGCCCCAAGACGGCCCAAACAGGAGCCCAAGAGGGGGAGCACGAACTGACAATCCGAGCCTTCCACCTCACAAGGCGCCCAGGACGCCCCAAGAGGCCCCCAAGAGGCTCTCAATAGATCCCCAAGAGACCCCAACAGGCCCAAAAGAGGCCCCAAAACAGCCCCCCAGGCCTAACAACTGCCTCCAGGAAGCCCCCGAGAGGCCTCGACGAGATCTCAACGACCATCTAAAAGACCTTAGCCCCTCAACCAAGGCATGGTGGCGGGATAGACCGAAGGCCATTCGACCTGCTTGATACGGGGACGGAAAGCGTAACTACTTTGAGAAGATGCTACGTCACTGGCCTATCCGTTGTTCTTCCTGTTCTTTCCCCGAATCCCTTCGCTCTTGTCTCCTCCTTGGGTAGTCCTGGGCCCCTCTTAGGCCGTCTTGTGAGACTCCCGGGCCGTCTTCGAGCCCTCTTAAGTCGTCGTGGGGTCCTGGTGGGTTCTTTTGAAGCCAGCGCGAAACATCTTGGAACCATGCTGGGCGAACTCGGAGGCCTGTTGGACCCCCTGGAACATTTACGAGGGACTTACGCGTTTACTTTATTGTTCGCGAGCACAAACGGAAGGGCCGCGCGCCGTCAAAAGCTACAGCTAACAAGCAGGAGCCTAAACTGCACACGGGAGAAAGAAAAAGAGAGACAACGAGAGAGCAGCGGGAGGAGAGACTAGCCGGGGCGGGCCGCGCGAACTTACGCGCTTACGCGGAGCTTACGCAGAACATACGCGGGCTGGGGCATCCAAGGCAGTCCAGGCGACCCCTCAAAACACAGCTCAGGCTACCTCCAAATCGCGAGGAGATTACGCGCGAGCGCGGGGCTTTCGCGGAGCTTACGCGGACTGTGCCTCGTTGTGGGGCCCTCTTGGTGCCCTTTTGGGCCATCTTGGGGCCCTTGGCGAGGAGGAGGATGGGGGAGGGGGAGGAGAAGGAGCGCGGAGGAGGAGGAGGACGAGGAGCGAGGATCGAGGAGAATGAGAGCGAGGAGCGAGGAAGAGGACGAGGAAGATGAGGAGAATGAGGAGCGAGGAGCGAGAAGCGATGAGCGACAAGAAGCGATGAGCGAGAAGGATCGAGAAGCGAGGAGGAGCGAGGAGGAGGAGGAGGAGCGAGGAGGAGGAGAAGGATGAGGAGCGAGGAGGAGGAGGAGGAGCGAGGAGCGAGGGGCGAGGAGCGAGGAGGAGCAGGGAGCGAGGAGCAAAGCTCCCAATATAAGGAGCGAGGAGGATGAGGAGGAGGACCAGCGAGCAGCAGCAGGAGGAGGCGCGAGGGGGAGGCGGAACGGGAAGATGAGAGGGAGGGGAGGAGCGAAGAGCGAGGAGGACGAGGAGGACAGGGAGGGTGAGGGAATCGAGGAGGGGAGAAGGAGTAGGATGATCAGGAGGAGGAGAAGGAATACGAAGAGGAGGAGGAGTCAAAGAGGAAAGGGGAGCGAGGAGGAGGATGAGGAGATATGGCAGCGAAGAGGAGGGGGAGGAGGAGGAGGAGGAGGAGGAGGAGGAGGAGGAGGAGGAGGAGGAGGAGGAGGGAGGAGGAGCGAGGAGGAGCAGCAGGAGGAAGAGTAAGACGAGGACCAGTGTAAACCCAAGAGTCACCAACGATGTTGGAATATACCTTCCTCCAAGCTCCCTCTTCATATGCCCCTGCATCGGTTCATTTCCATTGGGGGAACTGCCTCGTTGGAAGACAACCGTTTGAATACCCTGAAGCATGCCAAACCATTGTCCTGAGGATTCCAACGCCACTGATCAACCTGACTGTTGCGTCTTGACGATTCTGAACTGTGCCAGAACGCCATCCCTGGGACTTTAGCACTGCGAATCAGCATAACTGTTGCACCCGCATAATCCCGAATCCGTTCAAAACACAAATTCTGGTACCGTGTTGATGGGAATCCGTGAAACTCTTGCAAATGTTTAAAATTAATGCGCGCGGCGCTAAGGCGACAACCACATTCTGGAAAAGAATCGCCCTCAATCCGTGAAACTCCTGCAAATGTTTAAAACGAATGTGTGCCGCGCTAAGGCGAGAACCACATGTTGAAAACCACCCGCCCTCAATCCGTGAAGCTCTTGCAATGTTTTGAAACGAATGTGCGCCGCGCTAAAGCGAGAACCACATGTTAAAAACCACCCCGCCCTCAATCCGCGAAACTCTTGCAATCCGTTTAAGCGAATGTGCACCGCGCTAAACCACCCGCCCTCAATCCGTGAAACCCTTGCACATGTTTGAAACGAACGT